>CCAG010007849.1:0-54167 GCA_001077435.1 Glossina morsitans morsitans
GACATTTTCTAGTTTGGCCGCACTAGGGTCTCAAATGTGGGTGTTCTGCCGTATCCATTTTACGATAACATAGAAATTTCAAAATCCAATTGGATTTTAGTTGGAATTATTTAATATTGGTAGGTGTCTTTACTAGTTAAATTCGAATTTATCTTCACACCCTTCCGGATTTTCATATTTCCATTTTATAGAACTTGATAGAAAAGATTTTGAATGGTATGAAACCACATTTTGTTTACTCGAATACTTCTTATTAATAATTCTGCTTCAAACATAACGCATTCTTGCTAAGTATGATGTTAAGAATTCAAAATTGCAGCCAAAAAAAAGGAACCGCGATTTTTTAAACCTGTTTTCTAATAGAGAATTATTTATAATGGTCTAGTCCGCTAAATACTGTCTGTTTTTTACACATTTTTATTTATGTATGATGTTTGGGTTTTCGAAAGCCCTTAATGCGGTGGAATGGTGTTCATTTCAATACATAACTATGCACTCACAGATTTTGTGGTTATAAAATAATATTTCACTGGCACTAAAATCAACTCAAAGCTGCCACTGCTGCTGTCTAGCTGCGGCCCATCTTTTGTTCTGTGCTTTGCAGGACACTTGATTTTAATGTAAATGACTATCAAAATACAAATCTAAAGTTTAGTAGATAAGTCTTGGTTTTCCTCATCTTTTTTTTTTTTTTTGTTATTCTTTATTAGCTTTAAAACAGTAGCTTAATTTAACTATGTAGCAGCAGCATTCATAACATAACATGACAACTTTAATACCTTAAGTTTATATCCCATTTCAATTTACTTAGCAAATCACGCTATATTGCAAACACGTTTATTCTGAATATATGAAAAGTGAAGTATAAGCTTCCTCTTTTGTTTTTTTTTTTTTGTTTACTTGCTAAACATTGAGTTGGGCGCAAGAGTTTATAGCTGGATATCATTCTCATTTTGAATTCAGTTTTCTTTTCTTTTTTGTTGCTAATGAAATAACAAAGATTCTTAATTTATGTAAATGCATAAAATATTCGGGTGGTTCATCTACTTAAGTGTTAACATTTAGGCGAAGGATTGCTCGGAGTTTCTTCAAACATAACAGACGAATTTGTGAAGCAATCACTGATTTTGGTTAGACTTTTATTCATTCGAATTTTGTCATAAGAATTCCTTAGAAAAGGAGATGCAATAGCTTTGTCCATTTATTAGTAACGTCTGGACGCCTAAATGTTCGAACTTGTAAACACGTAAGATTTTATAGATGAACGCTTTTATTATTTGATCTACTCGTCGTCCCGCTTAATCTGTTTTGTTTAACTTTTCAATTGAATTTAAGGAAATGCTTAATGGTTATAACAAACTAATGAAAATCGAAAATTTCTAGAGATTATTATCAATAGTTTTAAAATCTAATAAATCTCACTAGCTAAAGCCATAAAGGCACTTACCGATTAGGCATATAGACCTCCCTATATCCCCCCTGTTACACGAATAGGGGACATCCGCTGGGTCATTCAAAAGGGAAAAAGGATCTAATATGCTTCTACTTCCCAACAACTTCAAGTATTGAGTATTACTTGTAATCTACACCTTTACTGTCTTTGTCTGTCTGAGATTATGATTTACTTTTTGTAAAAAGCCTGGTAATTAAGCAAGTAAATAAAATAAATATATTTTGTTTTTATTTCTTCACGATGAACTGCTTTGCAGCTACTTAACTACAAATGATGCGGTAATAGCTTCCACTTGTAGCAAAAGTGATTGACTGAAAAAATTTCGCTTTATGATTAAATTAGTTGATTTTATGAAATTATGAATTTTAACTAAATTGAACTTGGATTGGTAAAGAAAAGTAATCACAATATTTTTGCACTTTATAAGTTACTGCAAAATAACAAGAGCGTTAAAAGTACAAGGGATCTCACCCTGAAGCATGATTAACATAATTAATTTGCGCAAAATCAAGTATTAATTAAAATGCTATTAAATGTTGTGTGATTTTTGTAAAAAACAAATGCGAATAAATAATTCGGATTATAAATGTAAATTATATTTCCGGACAATTAAAAAATCAAAAGATAATTTATAATTTCGGATAATAGACAACTCAAAATGTAAATCCTCTATTCGGACATACTCAATAAGTCATATTAAATTGAATTATAGTTTGCTTCATTAAATACAATGTTGTTCCAAACAATTGTTGTAGCAAACAAGTCATCGTCAATGCAAATCATAATTTAGGATTATTACAAAATAAGAAGATAATTCATACTTTCGACCATTAGAATACCCAATATATAAATCAAATATTCGGACATATTCAATAAATCACATTAAATTAAGTTATTGTTCCCTCTCTCCTTCTCTCTCTCTCTCTTTATATTAAAATACAGCAATTTTAGATAACAAACAATAAAACTTTACCTTGGCTGCTAAGCATCCAATATGCTATGAAAATGTTATTTGGTTTCGTAGTTTACTTAATTATTTATTTGAAATCTGTGTATGTTTCTGATAAAAGAAAAAAACAATACACTTGTAATTAGAGTATAAGACATTAGATTGCCACAGTCTGAGACGAAAGTACAATATTTACTTTAATAGTAAAGGAACCAAGAACGATATAAAAAAGCAATAGCAAAATAAAAAAAAAAAGTTACTTAGCATAACAGCAACCATTTAGTAACACATTAATATAATAGTTATTATTAATAAATATTATTAATATGACTTGACATGTAGTTACATTACTTTAAAAGCAATTACGTCGCATTGCTGTTAGAGACAAACTGTTGAGATGAATTGCATTATAGCAAAGAATTGTCACTTCGTAATTGGTTTGCGGTGCATCAGTTGAATAAAGCCTTTCACTTTGAGGGATAAACGTAAGCCTAGTTTCCTGTACAGATGCTCTTACTAGATAATTTAATGAAGAAATCTCGGGGTTTTGAACTTCGTTTGGCGTTTATTTTTCAAAGCAACAGTAACTCTCTGGAAACTTAATATGTCACTTCTTCAGAAAGTTTCATATTTTTCTCATTTTATTACATGCAACGTAACAGCGGAGCCCATGTTTGGTCCCCAATATTCATCCCGATTCTTTGCTCAAGCTAGAATTGAGTACCGTCAAATTTCCCTGCACCATTGCTTATACGGTTAAATTATGCCAAAATTCCAGACCATCTCGATTAACTCCTTCCTCATTATATTTCTTCAGGAGCAAAGCAAGTATACTGAATGCTTTCTAAAGACAATGAGGAATCCGCATGAGTAGCTGAACAGGTACGAATCGCAATTACCAAGTGGGCTGCAATGCCCTACAGTTTACTTTGCTCATAGCTATAGCCGGTGCTCAGTCGGTAAAGGCATGACACATATTCACACATTATCCCCTTATCTATTTCTTCACTCTTTTCTTATCACTGGCGCGTTACGCGAATAGGAGACATGTCTTGACTGATTGGTCATATCAAGAAAAAAATGTGTAAGATTTTCAGAAAATCAGTATCTTTTCTATTACTTTTACACATACTTCGAACACTCTTGAATATCAGGAAGGAAATTTATTACATAAAAAATTTGTGTCCTTAAAATTTAGAGCTCTGTCTCAAGCGCTCTTCAAGTTGAAGGCGATGGTTAGTCTTTAATTTCGAAGCACATGTCTAATATACGCTCAGTTAAGCACAAAGTGTGAGTGTGTGCTACATTTTCATAAATGCTTTACAATGTTGCCTTCTCTGATATGTTTTTATTGGCTTTGAGCGATAGAAGAAGAGAACTCGGAGAACTCATGCACAGCATGCTTTGAATTGTTTTTTTTTTTTTTCATATAAGATGAGCAAGACAAGAAAGGAAGTACATATTGTATCCGTATGCAACAAAACACATATTGCTTTCACTGTCATTATAGGTCTGGCTGACTATTCTTTTTTTTGGTTTAATGATGTTGTTTTAAATCTAAGCGGCAGCAACTTTTACAAGCATTAGTTTAATTAACGTCAATAGTGGTTTATATACAAATCCAAAGCATTAAGTCTGAGATGCTTTTGTAAAGATCAAAAAAAAAAACAATTTTTTTACGTATGTACTCATATGTTGCAGTGGAAATGAAATCATTCGAATACGCGCTTCTTCAATTATTCTGATATGTAAAAAGCATCTCATTTTCTCATTAGAAAATTAAAATGTTAATAAAGTTGTTGTTGTTTTATTTGGAATGACAACAACTGTTATAAATAAAATGGATACAAACATCCCAAACTTTTAAAACGCATGTAGGAAAAGAGAGAGAGAGAGAGATAGAGAGAGAGAGATTGAGTGAGCCAGACGGTGAGAAAGAGGGAGGGAGGTGAATATGTTGATTCTATTTTAAATTTTTAGAGACGAAACCATTTTTAAATATTTATAAAATTGATTACCTTTACATTTGATTGCCATACAAATTTAATTTAATTAAAACCAAATAAAATTAAAGAAATAATAAATTAAATTTTATGCTACGATGTACTTGCTTTGCTTTTATCTTTTATCAAAATTTGTCATGCACATATCAAATTTAATTCTGGGGCAAATTAAAAAAGGTCCATGCATCTAGGTTAAGGTCTCATCAAAACTTTTGAACATGTTCAATGCAAGAATGGAGTTTTCGTCAAAGCGAAGGTTTAACTTAATCAAAAACATTCAAGCAAGGTTCCTTGAATAAAACCATGTAAGCTAAAGTTTTTAATTACAAATCCAATCATTGGCTTCAGACGATCTTTAATTCACGCTCATCCTCTTAGAAAGACATTCATCCGCCATAGTCATTTTTAAAACTTTAGAACAGAACATTGAACATTTTGAATATATGCAAAACATACAAATGTGGACAGAATCCTCCTTCTTAAGACGGTAGGCCACCGTAAATTTTTCAAAAAAAATTTTTTTTTATTAGCTTCAATTACTGGACAAAAGATAATTGCCGACGTGGCAAACTGTAAAAGGTCAAACCCGATTAATTTATTGAGTACAATTGTATGCGCACGTGGACACTTCAAATTTCAAATACTTTTTTCCCAAAACACCATCAATTTTTCTTCTTTTCATCTGAACTTTACAAGGTATCTTTAAAATGACGAACGCTACTGAAAATGGCTCGTATCGAACCACTTTTTCCATCACTTTCAATACATCGCCTCATTTTGAAAATTCACGAATAGATAGTTTCATGAATACTTGTACGATGGCATAGTACCGTTGCCCCCTATAATGTTTTTACTTGTTCATTAATGAAAGAGTGAATGTTTTCTAGTCAAAAATGAAACGTTCTCTTAGCTATAAGCACGTACTAATTCTCTTTCCAATTCAAATTTTCCCGCCGTAAATACCTTAATTGGATACCTTTATATGACGAATATATACGTCATGAAAAAGTAAATTTTTTGTTATGTCGAATATATATGTCATGACTCGTCCATCCGCCCTTGTCGGATATCCTCATAAAAAGTTATCCTCATGAATGTGTGTTTCCCATAATAATGTATTTTAGAATGTGCTTATGCCGTTTTTTCAACTTATTTCATTACAACCTAATTTTATATTGCACGTATTCCGTATGTGATGAGCGTATTCATCATCGAAAAATTTTAGCGATCCAATTTAAATGGACATTTCCCAAGGAGGTCCACATAGTTAACTACTTACATTAATGATATCTCGCGGTAATGTCGCGGGCGTTGTATTTTTTTTTAAATATTTCAAAGCAATTTTGCTCTCTAGTCTTTAAAGGTATGTGTGCTTAACCTCCTCAAAATACTATTACTCTTCTGCCTTTTCTCTTAGTCAAAAAAAACCTTCAACAATTCTTTTTCCTTTTTAGGTTGTTGCAGTAGCCGATCCCCTTAAAGCATATAATCTCCATATAAGTGTTAACTACGAAATCCAAATTTTTTTCGTTCTATTGATATCATGTTTCAATTATTTTGCTACAATCACAATTACATTTGTTGAAGACTAAGAACTCTCTTTAGAGAAACGAATATCAAACTTTTCACACTTTCGTAGTTAAGTTTCATCAAACATTCTGCAGCTGTTTTTCGCTCAAATTCCAGCATAGCAGCCATTGCATTCATTTTGTATTTCCTTATAAAGCGGAAAAGAGAAGAAAAGTGGGATTTTAATAAGTAGAAAACCGAATCGTGATACTAAATGATTTTTTCCACTTTAAAAAACTCAGAACACCATAAACTAAAGCCTACTTTACTTTCTTCCGATTTGAATCTATTCCGGCTCTTTTTGGAATTTACTTATTGCTGATAAAATTTTTTAAAAAATGCTTTGTAAAATAATTACTAAAATTAATTAATTAATTGGCTAATTAGAAGAAGTGGTCGAAAGTGTTTCGATGCTAACCAATTTTCAGTTGCGTTCGTTCTTAGGTTAAAACACGTCGACATACCGAGCTTCATAAAAGATCTCAAAAAGTGCGCCCCGTAGGTTGTGCACAAATACCAATGGGTAAACATTAGATGGACAGACGAGCGTAAAATTACTTTTTGCGAATAGCTTCGCACAAACGTGACGCATAACGCTCAAATAATAATCCTTGTTAACAGTTTGGCTTGGCGGAAAGAGTGCGTAATGCGTAGTGCGTAGTAGCTCAACACAACGCTAATCGACGAAAACTATTAACGTCACCTTTTACGCGACTTTGGTGCGGTTTTTTCGATCGTAGTTCATCTTTTACCCTATATTCGCTTGATTGATTGATTGTTTCCGGCTCGTATACGTTGGGCCAAGTCTCATAACCGATTCATGACCGATTGGCAGTTGTTTGCTCAGCAAAAACATTCATTCTAAAAATCATCATACAAATCATATCATACAAAACCAAGCCCAATTGTTAAACTCACGGCGTTTATGATATAGAATTTGACATAGACATCTGTCGCAGTGCTATCAATTTAGAAGAAAATACTTCTCACATTCGATATATTCTTACTTTTTGCTTAAACACATAGCTAAATTGATTCAGATTTATATGTATACTAAAAGAAATTTCAGCTTCCAAATTTTGAAAGAGTAATTAGCTGCCAATTTCAATTAGGGCCACTATGTAAAAAGTGCTGTAGTTTCTTCTTTGCTGTTTCTACAGATTTGAAAACAATTTTATTTTTATTTATTTGTCTCCGTGACTAAAAGCAATAGAGGAATTAATAAATGCGCAACGCAATAATAGTAATAATAAAAAACCAGTAAGAAAGTTATGTTCGGTCGGGGCCGCCTCTCGCATACCCACCACTGTGCTTTTCGCATTCTACTCTTTAAGTTCTTCTATTTGATACCCATATCGCTGGTATTAACAACAACAAAATTAATCCACCAGGTCACCGTGTCTGCCATATTCATTTTAGAATTAACAGATTTTTAGCCAGATAATATATCTTCACTTAAGGAATGTACAAAATAGTTTTACACATTCTGTCGCCTTTGCCTGATGATAAATACGCATAAAACCTTAAAAAAGTAAAAAAAAAACATAAAATTTAATCATTTGTAACTTTGTGGGGCATGGCCGAATTTTTCCAATTTTGCCAGGTAAAGAACAGAGTGTTTCGAAAAGTAAACATCAAAAATATCAATCTTCTAACGTTTATAGTAACGAGCTCGTTCTGAGTCACGAGCAAAAACCACAGCAAGCCACACAATTTATGCTCCACTGCGGGTTTCCCTCTGACCAATTTAGACCATTTTCAATACCAACCTGCGTGCAAAAACTTCCAATGTTTCTACCATATTTGAAATCGATATCTTCAATTTTGCGACCAGGGGAGTGACAACAAAAACACGGTGCAGACAATCAGGCGGACAGACATGGGTTAACAAATTGAGAATGTCACGCTGATAAAGAGTTTATATACTTTGTAGGGTCTTTGGATGTTACATACATTATAAAAAATAAGCAAAATCGGTACACCCGTCCTTCAGTTGTGAGTATAAAAAAAAAAATAAAAAATACATTACGCTTAGAAGGAATAATATTATGGCACTTTTCTGATTGTGATCTCTTCTCTCTCATTCATTTATTTTAATAGTGATTTCAAGGAAAAGCAGTAAAATCTGTTTTTATAAAAAGTGCACAGTCTGAAATTGATTACTGCATCTCGTTTTGTTGTAGCATTTTACTTCATATTTACTACTAAGCACGAGGGCATATTGAATTTGTCAAATGTTCGCAGCTTTACTTTGTTCGAACATCGATCATGTTATTATGACGATTTTTATACCACCTGCGGTGCAGGGTATATTAAGTTAGTGCGATCGTATGTAGCAGGAAGAAGATCTTAAGATAGGCCCACCTTTCATTATACCTATCGATTCGGAATTGTAATCTGAATTGATCTAAACTTGTCTGTCCGTCTATACGTCTGATGTCTGCCCATTTAACTTTGTGTTCAAGCTGCAGCCTGCAATTTTTGAGATATTTCGGTGAAACTTAGTACAGTGACGTGCTATGACTCGAGGACGAACGCTATTGAAAATGGTTCGGATCGGTGCACTTTTTCGACCACTGCCCAAAGAACGCCCTATTCTGAAAAATCGTGATATAGAAAAAAAATTTCATTCTTCAAAATTTCTCAGCAGTAGTAATTCTGCATTCTGCATTGGTATGAAAACTTTGGATCGGCTGGAGCAATTTTTGGACTCACTCATCTAACGAAAACTGGAATTCACACGACAAAAGGGTATAATTTTCAATGCTTCGTGATGAAAATTATATCATAATAGTTATTTAACCCAAAAAAAATTGAATGTACCAAATTTGTTTGGATCCTAGCCTAATAAGCATTTTCACGAAAAGTGACTCTGCAGCGCAGAAAAGTCTAAGATGTGTTGATGATGTGATGTGATGATGAAAATTGATCCACAATAACATAATAATTTCATACAAAAAATAGCTCATCAAAATTTGGAGAATTCACGCCTATTTTTGGGTCCTGGTAAGGTCCTCGGTAAGAATTAAACTTGCACTACAATAGGTTGCGATTTGGGCCTGCTTCCCCATAAATGCGCACTTTTTTGCCTTTATATAGAAGCAAAATATAATTTTTGTGTTCTACAGTAAAAATAAGAATTGTGTCAGACAATGTGGTGTAGGATATTTAATGGTTGGTTTTGTCCGACTATAATGTTCTTTCTTGTTATTAATAGATGGGAAGAGATAGTCACAATAACTTATGAACATATATACTCTTATACGTCAGTAGGAATGGAGGAAGGACTAAAATTGGTTATATACATATTTAGAGTTACTTAGACAGTTGTAGGTAAGCAATGTAGGGTAACGAGGGCTATACAAGGCTTGGGGCCTTGTAGCTCGTTACCTTGTAACCAATCAATACAGGGTGACGGGCTTCCAAGCAGAAAGAAAAAAAGAAAGAGACGTGTCATCTCATCATTTTTTCCACTACAAATCTTTCCCGTCAGAAGGAGAGAAACTTAGTTTCAAAGAAAAGCGCGGTTTACATTAGATTTCTGTTGAAAAATGGTCTTTACGACTGCCATTACTCAAACAAGAAGGATTAAAGGCTTTCCGATAAGAAATTCCTTATTTTAATCAGCTCAGTTATCTCACGTGACGTATTCGCTTTGAGTGCAGTTAGATATCCAGGTAAGTTGCTTAGCAACCACAATTTCCTAAGAGAGTAGTGGATATTGAAAATTCGATCTAACCTAAGCAATGGCATCTCATCGTTCTGCTTTCTTTCCGGTTTTATTTCATTTCATTAAATTGTAGTCGTCATAAATTATGAGTAATTGCGTGATTGTCGTTATTGATTTAAATACGAGTAAGGAAATTTCGCAGCTGTTTTTTTTTACTCGACTTATATACCTCTGAATGCTATAATCAAATTTTTATTTGGTTTTGTTTTAATTTCTTTTTTTTTTGCGTTTCATTCAAAACGACAAAATGTGAAAACAATTATTAATAAAACAACTTATTGACATGCCGTAAACGCATAAATTATTTAATAGTCAATTAAAAAAACTTAAAAAACAATTATAACCAAATGTTTTTAAAGTCATGAATATAAAAATGTCGGAAAGTGTTTGTTTGTTATAAGCAAAGAATATGCAAAAACAAAAAACAATGAAATTTGACTACAGAAAAAATGTTATATAACTTAAACTTTATCTTTATTTCAACAAGTGTTCCATTACTCAACAAATGTTGTTGATAAATAAGAAAATCACTGATGCTGTGTGCGTAGAAAATAAACAGTGACAGCACACACAAATAGTAGTAAAGGGAAAATATTTAAGCGTACATATATCGCCGATATAATATAATTTCGTCGATACCTATAATTGCTTTGATGGGTTTCAAAAGTCTTTCAATACACTAATCACAGCTGATCACAACATACATAAAGTATCACAACAGAGACTTAAATATCTGCTCTTGCGGTTAATGTTTACATGATTGGTTGTTATGTGTTGTCAAACAACGTACTGTTTGCCCCGTTCGGCTATCATATGTTTCGTTCCTTACGGAATTGTCTTAGTCGTAGAAAGGTGACTCCAAAAGACACTTTGATTCTGGCTTTCGGCCAGAAATCCCATAATTTCTGCCGTAATGGCAACCACTATGGCACATATTCGGTTCATTTAATGAGTCGTTAAAACACTTTTTCACTTTCTGCACCTTCTATTCATCCCAAATCTTGATATCAACGAACTTTTCTTAGTTATTTGCTACATTTTGGCTCATATACATCCGTATAATTCTTTCTTTACCCGATGTGCTGAATTAACGCTTTGCTTAAAGATTGCTTTATTGGCTGTATATATATTTTTAAAATCTTATACATACATGTTGACGTAAACAAATACATTACATATTCAAGATTGTGCATCACTTATGGTGATGCACCCAGAAGAGGTTGAGATAACAATCACCTTTTATTATACGGATCGAGTCGGAACCACATTCCAAAACGATTTAAACATGCTTGTCTATCCGTCCATCTAATGTCAGCTCCTGTATTCCTGTGTTCAAGCAAAAGGTCGCAATTTTTGAGACACTTTGACAAAATTCAATAAACTAACTTGTTCTGGCCAAGAAGCCTACAGAAAGTGGATTTGATCGAAAAAAGAAAACTACTTTTAACGACCGCTCCCCTCATACCAATTTATTTCGAAAGAGTCGGCACATGAAACAAAAATGAAATTTTCGTAACTTCCCGTCAAAATTTGCTGAGTGGTAGCGTTTAGCTATACCAAATTTATGTGAGAAATTTGGATAATATGGTCCATTGGTTTGACCCCTCCCTTATATTTAACCGTTGCTACGAAAAGTAAGCTTTCTGTCCATAATGGAAGTTTGACATGAAAATCAACTGTGCCAAATTTGAATGATGTACGTCCGTTCCTTGTGCCGCACCCACTACAATGGTTCCCAATCAAAGTAAGCTTTTATATTACGAAAGGGTCAATTTTGAATTCTTTTCTAATGAAAATTCGTCCATAAAAGCAATTTGACTTAAAAATAAAATGTATCACCGAATTTGGACCATGTAAATTTACTTTTCGGAACCCATCTCGTAGAAAGGTGCTTGTGAAACATAAGCCTTCATATGGGAAAAAAATTACATTTTTTCGAAAAAAGGTTAATACCAGCAAAGTATCCGCCTGAGCGGGCGAGCTGGCTAATGATCTCGAAAAAGAACTCAATGGTCGTGGGTTCAAATTTCATGCGCAGTAGAATTTTTAATAAAGATTAATTTATTATATCTTTAAAATTTCAATAAAAATTAATGTGAATTAATGTTTCAACATAAAGATTTATTATACTAAATTTGAATTGATTTCACGTTTTAGTCCCTTTCCACATAAGCACTGCCATGCGCTTATGTTTCGAAATTAGATATAATAACAAAAATGTTTCGCATTACAAAGAAGAATTTTATCAGCAGAAAAGGCGTAGGGTTTTTCATGTTCGATGAAGTCATTGGATTTGGAACGGTAAAGGCAAGAAATTAAAACAAACTTTCTAAATGTACGTGTACCCTATATATATATTACGTTTATAGTGAAAACTTATAGTAGAAAAAGTGACTGCCTTTTTTCTCATATTTATCCATCTGAGGTACTCATGCGATTGTCAATGTCATTTATTACTTTCGTAACTGAACATTCCTACCATTTATGTAGCTATTATATGTAGATATTTTTACGTCAGCATACGCAAACTCCACCCTAATGTCAATGTGTTATCAATGTGTCAAGCAATTTAGGTTAAAGAGTATTTTTTTACCGGTTAAAAAATAATGCAATCACTCAATATTCATTTACAGCCAGCACAGACGAAGAAATATTTGATAATATAGCGCATATGTTGGAAGAACTCTGTCATAAACTTGGTTTTTTACACGGTACGCTGTAGACTAATTGATGACGATGATTGATGTTCTTGAAATGCAGTCGCTCGGCAAATTAATCTTCATTTTTATTGGACAATAAGGCGAATTTAAAATTTTTATTTTCTGCTTTTTTGGAAAAACTCTTGATTTAGATGAAGTCGTAGCCATTTTAATTGGATCAGTAGACCACACCTAAACTGATGAATGAGAAATCCTTTGGCAAGATGAATACCGCAATTCTTCAAACTAATTCTCAAGATGTTTATTTTTTCTACAACTCTTTTCAAGAGAATAAAAGTTATATAATGGACCCCTTTGTGATTATGAGCTTTAATGAAGACCTAAGCTCAGTCGAGCCCCTATATGTAGGGCGGTCTAAAAATTAGATCTGTGAGATCCAAATTCCCTATGGTTGAGTTACTACGAATAAATTTCTATCATAAAATATCAAAAATTAGATCTTTTTGACGTATAAAGCTTTCATTACAGTTTTTATATGACCTATGTGATCCAAATCTGGTAACGTCAATTTTTATATCAAACTATTATTACGAAAGAATTTTCATCAAGAAATATTGAAAATTACGCTCTTTTGCCATATACAGATTTAGTTTCCGTAGGAACAATTATGTGGCAAGAGGTTCAATAAATTTCCCGATCCGATCCAAAGTTTTGACACCAATTTAGAATGCCGAAATACTATTACTACGCGATTTTTGTTGCGAAATTCCAAAAATTATTATATTTTTCCTTATAACGACTTATAAAAATAAAATGTTATATGGAAAGTGATCGATCCGAACAATTTGCAAAAGCATTCGCCCAAGACCCGTTACCGCACACCGAATTGCATCAAAATATCTCGAAAATTTCGACCGGTAGATTGGACACAAATTTACATGGGCAGACATCAGAAGGACAGACAAGTTTCTGAATAGAAAAAAGTGTTTAGGTTTTAGGTAACCGTTGCACATGAGTATTTTAGACATTTGCAAGAAACTTACTTTAATCACGGGCTAAATGAAACAAAAAGTCTCGAGATGAAATTCACACAAGACTGGAAAACAGATCAGACTTGGCTTATTAATGCCGCTTGCCATTTCATGGAATGTTCTTTATGGACTAGTAGGAAGCGCGGATGCCTCACCGACAGCAGCCCGAGCAACTTTGCAAGAAGTTAGTCAAGGAAGAAGAAAAACTCTCTGCAGATAAATGCTTTAGATGCGTTAACGGAATTTACATCGAAGGCGGGATAAATGAAACGAAAAATCCACAAGTGAAATTTAGTCGATATTGAGAAATAAATGAAATTTCAGATTAAATTCTGTTAGCCTACATTGCGGGAGGCATCAGCATGGCATTAGAGATTACGTTAGACCGAATAGTTTCGTAAACACTTTGTCTACGAATAACCAGAAATTCTTATGTCATGAGAGTTTCTTTGGATACTAATCAATTTGTTCATGCATGTGTGCTCTGCCAACGCTTTTGCTTTATGCCATCTAAAAACGCTCTATTTAGACTCTGGCTCAAGAAATTAAAAAGGTTGCTTTCAAAATTGATTTAATTGTTGATTTTTCTACTTAAAATTTTTGGTTTTATACTTAAACTTTAGACATTTACTCTTTTTGATTGTTAGCTAACGCAATTTACTGAACTTATTACCCAAGGGCAACACATTAAGTTCAAGCCATAGTGAATATTTGAAATTTCTCTCCTGCATAATTTTCGTTTAGTTAAGCAAGTAAATTGCATAGGGATAATATTTTAAGTAAACATTTAAATTTTGCAAAACTAGCAAACGAACACTTAGCTAGAAATCTGTGAGATAATCTAAAAAGTTTTAATGTTTGCATACAAAACAATCAATCAATATCCCTGTGCAGAGTATTTGCAAAGTTCAGATAGAGGCTCAATATATTTTAGACTATCCAGTATTGAAAATAAATCAACGTTTAATGTCCAACATGCAGTGGCGAGAAAACATACACTACTTAAAATAAATTCATTAAAAATCAAATCAACTTAAAAAAAAAATAGTAAAAAAAATTATTTCTCTTTTTACTGACATCGAATTACATAAAAAAAGAGAGTAGAAAAAATAGAATACATTAAAAGGCTTGTATCGCATAAACTCGAACATTGCCATTACTCTACCACTCTCTATTGCTATTGATTGCATCAAGTATCTATTGTGTGTGAGTGAAGTCAATATTCCAAAAAAGAAAAGAAAAAAATTAGAAAACCAGTTCATTGTACAAATTGAACTCGCATCAGTGCAATCTACGTCGAAGAGAGGAACGAGAGAAGAGGGAAGGGATAGGGGAGATTCCTTATCGTGTGTATGTGTATATGTAGGATTGTGGTGGAGCGAAGGGAGGGATCGAAAAGGAAGACAATAGATCCTTTGAGTAATGCCATTGTTAACGCCTGCCTTAATGTCTGCAGCAAACAAACAAACATTGATATTTGTCTTTTCCTTTTTTTTTTTTAAATCTCACTATATGGAATAAGACTACAACAAACGGAATGTAGTAAAAGTAAAAGAAACATAAATTTTCAATTCAATGCAATTGCATAGAGGAGACTATGATCTTGTGAGAGAGAAAAGCAAAAAAAAAATAGATTAAATCAGCAAATTGCAGATTAAGTGCTTACATTTCTGCGCTGCTTGAACATAAGCGGAAGTGCAAGTGTAAGTGTGTATATATGCGAGTGAAATAATTGCCTTATTAAATGTTTGAATAATTGTAAAATCTGTCGCCCAAGTGGCGAGAGAACAAGAAATCGAAAGAGATATTTTAAGTTTTCGTAAGAGCCAGAGTAAATATTATTTTAATTTAATAAAACATTTGAGAACATGCAACATTTAAATAAATCCTCATCTTTGTGCTTTTATACATATTGAAATATATAAAGACTTACGAGCTTACAAGGTTCTAGGAGCTGCATAAAAATATGGGAAAAATGAATTTATTTTCATTTTTAGAAATTGTGCATTTATGTCAACACTTGTAGAAACACTTGTTGTTATACATCATCTTTTACGCTTACTGTTGTTATTGTTGTTGCTATTGTTTTTGTTGCTATTCGTGGAGTGTCGAACGATGACAACGCTGATGATGAGGCTTCTGTTGCTCTTATAGTTTACGAAACTGCGTTGGTAAATAAGAGTCTTGTGAAGACAGTAAGAACTACAGCAACAACAACAACAACGCAAGCAATAACAAAAAGCACGAAAGCAAGGTATTGCGTCTCAGCAAATTTTCTTCGCAATCATCTACACTGAGCTTTTAAAAAAATTTTAATCGGAGTTCGAAAACTCGAAAACCTATGGGCGAAACTCGGGGATCTCTCAGAGATACCGTTTGTTCACTTCAATAACGGGGGAGCGTGCCGTCCCTTAAGTAAGAGTTGCTAATATTTTACGAAAATATCTATCGAACCAGAGACTTTTGAAAATTTCTCACTGTGTGTGTGATATTTCTCGTGAGTATTTTGCCGTTAGGATATTTCATGAAAGGTCTTAAATTCCGTCCATTGAGTAAGAATTGAAATGTTTCAAGACGTTTGTCGGATAAATTATTCGAAATACGGACCCTTCTGACGATATTCGATGATTTCTTGCAGAGTTCATTCATACATTTCATATAAAGTGTCGGCCATTGACTGAGAATTGAAGTTTGTGCTGACTGCTGTACGGAAATATTCATAGAGATTTAACATTTCCATAATATAAAATCTTAGAGCCCTATTGACGAAATTCGAGAAACACTTAAATATTTTGTTCGCAGATATTTTTCTAATCTTACATTTCATCTATGGTATAAACTACTACGCATTAAGTAGGAATTAAATTTTTTGACGATATTTAAGAAAACGTATTATCGAGACTCTTGAGTTATACAAAAAACTTAGAAATCTAATGATGAAATTAGTGAAATTCGAACAATTATCGTCGTACTCTAGTTGAGAACCAAAATTTATAACAACTTTCTAAGTAAGTCTTCGTCAAGATATGCACAGTTCTGATATATATACAAAATGAAGCCAAAGATGTACTTTGTGAAGAAATATTTAGAAAACAGCAGCTAAAATCCGCATATTATACAAAGACGTTGAATTCTATGAAGTCCGCGCGAAACTTCGATGAAGGTCAAAAATTTGTCAATGTGTTATGTATTAAATTAAAGCAGAATTTTATCTGCACGAAAGCCCTTATACCGCGATGAATGAAGGTTGAGCATATTTTTGATATGGAAGGACGCATATGTGCCTTCAATGTATTTCCATTTTTCACATAGGAAAGTCAATCTTAAACTCATGCAAAGATAAGCACCTTGTCCCGAGTGGGAATCCGTAAGCAGTGTGCGTAAAGGAGGGCATGATTCCTACAAAGGAAGCTTTATCTACAAAATTCTTGTCTAGCTGATCTCTATTAACATCAATTAAACCAAGATATTAAACGCTTACATGTGTAAAATTAGGACTTTAAGAGATTTCGCGTTTGAAATTTGTATGATTGTTTCTATGTGAATTTATGCACAGACTCAATTTGTACACCTATGTTTATGCATATATCAGATTGCCAGTCTTAGAGTTGAACTCGCAATTGCTGTACTTGGCAACGGCCTAGCATATTGTAGCAACAGCAGTCACCACATCAACATTATCGTTATTCGTTGCTGTTTGTGGCTTTTTTTTTTCTACGGCGTCTTTATCATTTACAAACATCACATACATGTAGACAACGTTGTTGTCACTGACACTTACAAAGTGCAGCAATTATGTTGACAAAGTATTCCTTTGTAAGCATAAAAGCTCCTTTTGAATAGTATACACATACACACTGCACTTAACCATAATCACATACAAGTGCACACACAAACACACATATATACGTGCAGCCAGAAACACGCAATATCCATATTTGAATGTACATGTGTTTGTATGCAATATTTACTCTATACTCTACCCGACACACACTTTTAAACTGTTACGGTTACTCATTGCTACTACCACTTCTATACTACACTTCTATGCACAGTGCAACTGCTACCCAACTTGGCTCTAATGTGCTCCCACTCTTCACACAATTTCATTGGATAGCAAATTTTTTATTTTACTATTTGGCTGTAGTGTTCGTTATTCTTGTTGTTGTTGATGACGTTTGCTTGAATGTTCAGTTTGTTAAAAATCATTTTTAGACTTTTGTATTATGTTTAGTGCTGTATGTCTATGGATAAATGTGTGCGCCTTTATGGCGGTTGTTTCTCATTTGATTCATATGTACTTTTGATTTCATTTAACACAATTTGGTTAAAGGAAAAATTCTCGCTTCTTATTTTGTCATTTTATTATCATTAAAAATAATTTATATGCTTTTCATTTTAATCATTTCATCTTTAAAGGCAATAAACACAAGAGTGGAAAGAAGAGCATAACTGAGAGAGAAAAAAAAACAAATTCATAAAAACGCTAAAGAATACAAATTCATACAAAATATAGAAGAAATCAAATTAATCATATGTAGGGCATTGGAACATGTTAAGCATAATTATCGTGCATTTATAACAAATAGCAAAAAATTGCTTTATTTGCTTTAAATGCAATTTTTTTTTTGCTTTGATATCTTTTAAAAATATCTAGAAATATATGTGTTAAATTAAATGTACTCTCATACCAAAGGAAGTTTTCGCTTTGCAAAATATTGCTAGATGTTAGGAAAAAGTCGATTTACACAGTGTCAGCATCTTCATGCCACATATAATTCAATCAAATAATCAGGTGAAATATCTGACATACAAATTTTAATCGATTAACGGTCTCGACCTCCTCAGCGATATACTCGTATACTTGTTAAACAGAGAGAATCCGACAAGAACAGATGCATAGATCAGAACGTATATATTCGTCATGCACAGTTAACTGATTAACCAATATAACTTCAAAAAGCAATCATAACTGCACTTCCATTCTCTTAAAAGCCGATATTAATCTACCCTACTTATCAGCAGAAACAGTCGAATAAATATGAAAGACAGGTACCAAGTCAGTATTCACGGATTCAAATCTCGGGCACTGTGGAACCCGGGTACTGTGGTACCCCTAATAGAGACGGCATTAATATTCAGCCTAATCGGCCATATTAGTGATTTGCTCCATCCATTGAGCATTTACCCGCACCATATTTCGAATTAAGCAGAAAAAGTATTCGCATGGGTAGCCGAATAGTTAAGAACCGCAACCAACAAGTTAGTGTTCGCATGTTCAAATCTATTCGGTACAGTTTACTCTCAGCTACTTACAGCTCTTAGCTATTGTGAGTATTCAGTCGGTAAACTCATCACACTTACATAGGGCATATATTGAGGCATATACCCACTACGTGGAGCCTTCCATCTTCCTATCTCCTTGCTTTTCCTCCCTTCTTTCCAACCGTCATCGTGCTATATGAAAGTAGGAGATCCCGTGAGTGATTGATTAAATTCACAAGAAAAAAGTTATTCTTGGTATTCTTTCACTAGTATTACGTGCGCGAAAAAAAGGATTAACTACCTAATGTAAAGAAGGTAAGGATGAATTGTTGCGTTCCTTGAAAAAGAAGGCGAGAATTGTTCCTGATATTTCTCCATCAGGTGGCATTGTTTTAAAAATATCACATCCGTCAAACAGTTTGCAATCTTAGAATTAATTATTTCTTAACCAAGCATTAACAAAAGCACTCATTTGCGAGCAGACTAAGGTGTGAGAAAATATAAGTTATTGATGATTGATCCTTCATCAGGACGAATCCATTTTTGAACACCATGTTTGCCCAACTTTGATGATATGATTTGAGTGTCATATAATTTAATCGAACAATCCAAGAGATAGGGCCACTATGGGGAATAATCTAATCTGATGACGTAAGAAAATCTGTTTTATAATCATAAGTTCACAGAAGGCACGAACAACGAAGACGTTATACTGTGGTCTCCATCGTCCAATCATTGAATACTCGCAACTTACGAGAATAATGCAATGGTTCATACATCGTATTATACCGATCGTATACCGTGTAATCTTTAACCGAATATTTCACGGAATTTAGCAGCACTTTATAGGAAATTCTATATCTCTGTATACGTTTAATCGAACTTTTATATGCTTTGTTGGTAGTTGTGAGCAAACTGAAAGTTTGACGAAAGCTCAATAACTTTTAGAAAAAGGGGGAAACGTACAAATTTCGTGCTCTTTTTTGAACTTTTTCTCACGGGAAATATTTTCAGGTCCATTGTTTGGTTGTAATATATTTGTAATCAAAGTCAGACACACAACAAGAGAAATGCGGTCGCATTGATTCTGCTCATCATATTGAATAAATATGTAATAGGTCGGGGGAAAGGTTTCTGGCATTTTTCACGATACATGATTTGAGAGTCGCGCAACTTCGGTAATGCAAATCTTACCAAGCCATATTCTGGCGCGCGTGAAAATCCAGAGACAGTTAAGAAAAAGGAAACATACAATAAGACGTTTGTTAATTGAATCGAAAGCAGTTGCGTTTTGTAAACGAGCCAAAATCTTCAAAAAAGTTCGCTAAAGTTTACAAGGTCATTTCACTCAAAATGACAAGACTTCGAAAGATTACACAAAGAGAAAATAACCGCGATAATTATGATGAAGACGTTTTATAAAGAACGATTGTAAGCAAACAGTTGACTTACTTCCACTCTGGAAATTTTAATGCAGAAGAGCGCGCTGCACGCTGATACTTTACGATTGGCGAGATTAATGTGTGATTATGTATTATGGAAGATCTCAATCTGGCCATCTTCGGGTGGCATGGTGAAAGTCAGAAAGAAGTAAGAAAAAAAAAGGTATAAGTAAGATGGTGGCCGCAGTCCGTAGGTGTTATGCTTTTACACTACCTCATATGAGATTCTAACCCGCGAACATTGACTAGGCAGTCCCGATTCCTATCTACTCGCCTACTCATGCAGATGATGGATTGCACTCTCAACCGAAATCTTAAAATTTATGCAAAGTTGGGATAAAGCTTTCAGAGATGACCAATAGGAAAGGCATTGTCTTGTATTAACATACGCTAATGGCAGACAATATCTTTAGTGAGTCGGGCCAACCTGAGGGAGAGAGAGGGAGAGAGGGATTGGCTCTTTCCGAAGGAGCCCTATGACAAAATCATTGGGTTCATTGCTTCACCTAGAAATCCCAGAAGCTCTTTACTAATGGCGTAGCAACATCCAAAGGGCAAACAACTTTCCATCGAATTGAAACATATTTGCTTTGCTAAGCTCCTTCGCTCGTTCGAAATATTAAACAAATGTATTTGACATTTGGAAAAACGCCATGAATTTCTTGCTTTACAAAATATATAAAATATATACTATGTGACGTGAACGACAAAATGAAAATATCTTCAGCCATTAATTGTGAAGGCGTAAAATAAATCAACACCAGACTAGTCGCTATCAACGAAAGCAAATATTTAAACGTTAAAGCTAAGCAAAATATTTCCTCAGGAAACTAAAAATTAAATAAATAAATAAATAAATTTAAATTTGATTTTAGAAACAAAGATATGATTAATTATGATTTCTTTAGCAATTGATTTTTGATTGAACATATACGCATTAGGAGCTACGTATCAAGTAAATATTACAGACTTAGTTCACAAAGGACATTACATGCCTGCATATATGAATTGCATTAAAAGAGAAGAATTGAAAAATATATGAAATTTCCTCTAAATGATCATAATTCCGCAAAAATTTTGATTAATTTGCCTTCCGATCGGGAAGTACGATTTCAACTTTTCTCGATACCAAGATGTGTATTGTGATCATTTGGAAAACGAAAAAATTAAATAAGTCCCGATTAACGAACACGGCTTGACATGAAAAGATCGCATCAAAATCCAATTTCGATTAAATTTATCTACGAAGCGAAGCCCGTGTATTGATAGAGAAAAATGTAATGAATCGATATTTCGTTTGCGTACTACTATTGAAACGAAACGAAATCGAGACAGTTTTAAAGAGATTAAGAAGAGAATATCAGAAGGGTGGATCCATACCAAAATAATGTCCGAAAAAGATCGTGGTACAAATTGTATGAAACTAAGCAAACATTGACAAATACTAGATTTACGCTACGTAAGGTGATGCTTCGTGACTGATGGAATTGGGAGGTAATTGGGTATCATGAAATCTTCTAATCTGGTCATCTTTGATTAAATTTTCTTATGAAATGCTCGTTACAAACAAAATAAAGAAATTAATGCACCTCAGTTTCGGGTAATGCCTATGGTGATGGTTGCGCTTGCGGGAGCTTGTGTCAAATAAATCAAATATTTTGCATTCATTTTCTTTTCATTTATTTTTTGGTTTTGCTATATGTTTTTGATATTTTTGCACTTTTCACTAAACTGAATTTTTTTATTATTCGTTTTTATTTTTTAGTGACGCAAACGGGTTACCGAAAATTTCAATTTGTCTAAATGTTTTATGAATGAATATGACATTAATTTAATATTTTCACTAACGTTGGACTTGAAAAAAATGACTTTTTTGTGGGTGTGGTTGTTACATTTTGCACACATCACCTCTTCTTTTATGTCATCATATTGTGATGATGCTTTCCTTCGTAGTATAATAGGTGTATACCAAGATATTTTTATATATATGTACATGCAAGGAAAAACACCCCATTAAGAATCTTTTTAGAAATCAATTTTTATACTTATCACCGGAAGAGGGAGTGTATTCATTTCGTCAAAACGTTTGCAACGCACAAACCGAAGCTTTAGACACTTTATAGAGTGTACGTGGCGCGTTCAAAAAAGAAGCGATTATTCATTTTTCTCGAAAAATATTTATATATTCATCAAATAAATTTTGTCTCCTTCAAAGTACTACCCTTCAGATACAATTCAATTGTGCCAGTGCTTTTTACTATCCTCGAAGCACTTTTGAAATGCGCATTTTGACACGGCCTTGAGCCCTTCTTTAAACGTAATAAAACTCCTTTCTTTCATAGGTCCTTTCAATCTTGGGAGTAGGAATACGTCGCAGGGGGCCAAGTTAAGTGAATACTCGTATGTACTCTTGCTCAATGGCTGGTATCATCAAAAATGAAGTAATAGGCTTCAAATTTGAATTAAAAACTAGAAGTTCTTGCAACAAAGCTACTATTGAAATTGATTCAAATCGATGGAATGATACGCACACGGTGCAACATGACGTTAAATCATCTGTGTTTTCAAAAATTAAATAAAATGTGGTTATACAACAGATACAAGGATAAACATTTGCTCTTATACTCTATTGGTAGTTCTGCAGCATCTGTACAAAAGTGGAACTATATCGGCCACGCCTATTCAATATTATAGAACATCGAAATTTCAAAACCTTTGCCTCATCCAGAAAGAGGCGTTAGAAGCCCTGTAAAGCGTGCATATTATTGATTAGTATCAAACCTGAACCGTTGTCAACATGTTTGTCAGTGCATCTGTCCATCTACGATTGCTTATGTAAGTCACGGTCCCCAAAGTAGATATATCTGCTATCCACTTTTATGTTATAAATAGAAAAAATCAGGCACGCCCATCCAACATTATAGAGTATAGAAACTTCCTCTTGTTGAGTAGTTTTTAGAATAACGGTGATGGGTACAGAAGACTCAAGCAAAGCTTAATGTAATCCTCTTACTTCTTTTTATTGACTTAATAAGTGCTCTTATCCTTTAGAATATGAAGGACTCACGACGTGAAAACAATTTTCTTTGAAATTTTAAGAGATTTTTTCTTCAAATTTCATTCCCAGCATTGCCTTTATTAAATGAATCCCTGCCTAAAGTCATGCCTGTTGATTTTTAACTTCTCTAGCGGGATGCTTATGTTCACTTAAAAATATCATCAACCAAAAATACGTCTGTGTAGCTTTATCAAAACGACCGTTGAACGAAGATGAGGCTAAGAGCGATTCGAAAAGAGTCAGTGTTTCTATCAGGAAAAAGTTCGTGAGGAAAATTTTAACATTTACACTGAACTCGTTTAAAGAATTCTACATTTTCTTACGGTCTTTATATCCACCACTGAAGGATGGGGGTACACTTACTTTGTTTTTTTTCATAATGTATGCAACATCCAAAAGGAAGCTTCAGAGACACCGTAAAGCACATAAATTCCTTATCAGAGTGAAATTCTCAATTTATTAAGCGATGTCTGTCCGTCTGCGTGTCTGCGCCGTGTTTGTTGTTGGCACTCTCCTGGTCGCATAAATGAAGATATCGATTTCAAATATGGTAGAAACATTGGAAGTTTTTGCACGCAGGTTGGTATTGAAAATGGTCTAAATTGGTCAGAGGGAAACCCGCAGTGGAGCATAAATTGTGTGGCTTGCTCGTTACTCAGAAATTATAAAGTAAGAAGATTGATATTTTTCATGTTTACTTTTCGAAACACTCTGTTCTTTGCCTGGCAAAATTGGAAAAATTCGGCCATGCCCCACAAACTTACAAATGATTAAATTTTATATTTTTTTTTACTTTTTTAAGGTTTTATGCGTATTTATCATCAGGCAAAGGCGACAGAATGTGTAAAACTATTTTGTACATTCCTCAAGTGAAGATATATTATCTGGCTAAAAATCGGTTAATTCTAAAATGAATATGGCAGACACGGCGACCTGGTGGATTAATTTTTTTTTTAATAATACCAGCGATATGGGTATCAAATAAAAGAACTACTGGAAGAGTAGAATGTGAAAAGCATAGTGGTGAGTATGCAAGATTTGGCCCGCGGCGCCTTTTTTCTTGTTTTTTTGTTTTTCATTTTACAACATGTGAAGCGTAAAACGTGACATGCTGTCTTGAGCATACGCAGCAAACGCGGTAAGCACAAAATATTCGGCAAAAGAAAATAATGAAGAAAATTTAAATATGGAGGGGCAGCTTTATTGTCTTGGGATCGTAAAGTAATGGTGTAAAGTAATCGAAATATTTATTGCTACGAAAAATATGTCTATAGATATTTGCGAAACCTTTCTCGAATCATGATTTTTCAGAATGTCTCCCAAAAGAACTCTTGTGATTTTCATTCTTTTCATTCGAATTTTTTGCAAAATTTTAAAATTACATTCTCTGAAGTAATTTGCAAAATTTTTGAAAGCCTCCTACATGTTTCGCTTGTTATAGATTACAAGACTTTTTTTTTGCTCAATTTTGCACTGGATACTTTATAGGTTGCATTAAACTTACACATGGTTCCGGGATTGCCAATTTGAATATCTTTCATAAATGATTTTTTTCAAACACTTACATACATGCGTAATACTCTCGAATATTATTATTCTCAAATAAATCTTTTTTTAACGGCTGGTACATTAGCCTTCCGGTTTTTTTTTTTACCCCTAAAGGTCTTATTATCTAAAATTCAGGTTGTGCATCTGCCTCTAGGAAATCTTTCCGTCAAATTCTGCGAAATATCCACATCCGCAACACATAAAATGTGTTACAGTGATCACGTGCAGAGAGCTCGCAAAAAAATGTAAACGGTAGTATGACTCAAACTTACTGGGAATTCCAGATTCGTGTGAACAGTTTCAACTCACAATCCAATGCATGAAAATGGAGTCAGGGATTTTTTCTGACCCCTGGCGTAAGAAATACCCGTTGATATTCTGATTGTAGCGCGTGCAGCCCGGGACGTCTGAGGGCATCACAGATCTGTTATTGCTCAGCAATGTGAAAAGCATACAAATTTATTATTAAAAAAGATACCAAAGCATAATGCCTCGACATTGGCTACGTGGTACAATTACACGAAGCTATGACGGTCCCAAATATAGATATAAGTCGCCGATTTAAAATATATATGCATTTAGATTTGCTGAAACTAAAGCATAAGCTTTTGTTGAAGACCGCTAGCATCAGCGATGGTGTCAAATTTTCATCTCGTGCTACGATACAATCGTCGCACTCATTTCTAAAGTAATTTATCTTTTAAAATTAAAAGTAAATACTTTTTTATTTAAATTCCAAGAAAAAATTTAAGAAAGTCTGAAATAGTGTAGTAATGACTAGAGAAGAAAACGTAAGCAAAGAAAGAGAATGATCTAAGTACCAATTAATTAACGTGCACACAAATCAAATATCTTAGATTTCTTAAAAGAAATTTTTTTCGATTCCAACCAAATCTAGCTGATAATATTTTCATATTAAAATAAAAAAAAAAGCATAAATAATTGAATCTCCTCAAAGCAAAAAAAGAACCAGATCTAATGTTCTATTTATAGATAACCAGAATATGACGCAAGTATTAGTAACGAATTCTGCAACGAAAGCATGCATCTGCGAGATTTTCTTATAACCAACAATCGCTCATATGGAGAACAAAAAAAACATGTAAATAATTTTGAAATGTTTTTTTGTATTTTAAAGCATCAAAAAAGTAATGTTAAGGAATCTTTTAATTGACGAAAATGCAAGACTTAGTCCTAAGACTCATACTCGTACACACTCAGTCAGGTCTGCAATGAAAATTTCAACATATGGCTAAACAGGCGTGCGTTCGCATCTAGACACATAATGACGAACAACAAGTGCTAAAATTGTTTATTTTATATGTATTACGCTTTGGCAAACCCGTAATAAACTGTAATGCCATTGTTTTGCAGGGCATAATAGCCGCGGTTCACAGTATACGTATCTATACATACGTACGTATAGATGAATGTGCATACAAGATATATGTCAACAAAGATAACGCAACCTATAAATCAGAGAATGTTTGGTTGTTTCGTTTACTTTTTCGTTTCTTTTTGTTTTTTGCCTTTTCAAGAGAAACTTTTGGCTTTCGTTGTATGTGCGAGTGCATTGAATGTGTGTTTGGGCGCTGTATTCATGTTTCCCATTGCTCAATTATTTAAAGCGTACCATTAATCCATCAAGTTTTTGTTTAATAAGAATTGCTCCGTAGGGAATGCATTCTGCTTTACTTCATTCTCTTCTTCTTGTCTAAATAAAATACACTTTGTTAAAGGCTTGCAACAATCAAAACTTTGATTGAAGCTTGTTTTATCAATTCAAGACAAAGAAGCAATTGCTTAAATGAGCCGATAAGATTGCGATTATCAGAAAAATGCTACAAGCTAACGTTATTGTCGAATATATATATATATATATATATATATATATATCGAATTTTATATATATATATATATATATCTATATATATATATATATCGAATTTTCGTAATTCCTAATGCGATAATGCAAACTTGTAGGTAATGTTTTCATATTTGGCAACGGGAGAATGTTTATCACAGTTGGGCAGACGGACAGATGACAGACGAACAGATGAACATGCTTAGGTGCGTTCCAAATTTAAAACCCCCCAAGAATTTATTCACATTATGTAATTTTTGAAACTTGTTCCAGCGAGTTATAAAGGTATTGAAAAAAAAAGTTAAATATTTATACGCTATAATATTGGGAAGACGTAATCAAATTTTACCCTTTTTAGTACAGATGCTGCAGCATTGCCCATACAATATACTTTCAAATTTTTGTAGATTTATCTGCTGTAGTTTATGAGTAATGAGCAAACGGCTAATTTCTTATTTCTTTTGAAAAACAGAGATGTTCTCACTTTAGGTTACGTTACTATAGGCGTGTCCTTCGACCGGCTTGGCCCATCTTCAATACAAAACTGCATACAAGAACTTGCAATGCTTCCGCAAATTTGAAGTCGGCAGCTTTATTTTTGCGACCAGACAAATGCTTGCAAAAGACATTACACAGACGGGCAGACTGACAGACGGACATGATTAAATCGATTTAGCATTTGATGCCAATCAAGAATATATATGCTTTGAGGGTTCCTTCTAGACAGATTATCGCATCCCACACATTGCTCACTGAAAATAGCACACTCAACAAAATTTTTGCTTTCGAATCCCTAATGAACGATAACGAGCTCGTTGCTAAAAAGGTATGAGAAATGTCTAGCTCAAAGAAATGGCTTAGAAAAATGGTCGCAAATAAAGTAAAAAAACATTGGAGAGTTTTTGGCAATTAAGTTGGAACAAGGGTGTGGGGTATTTCTTTATACACGAGGGTTCTCTAACACATTTTTACCTTTTAAATTTTTAAAAATGATCACTTTCTCAAGAAATGCCCCCTACATATGTAACACGGTCATGCTCCAAAAAGAAGCGGAGAAAGAGATTGAAAGTAATGAACGCCGTAGTGGATGTTATTGCGATGACTTTTTGCAAGTAAAACTTTTCAAATACGGCGCTATGCGCACCTGGTCATGAAGCTCATTTTTACCTATCTGCTTATGTAAGCACGCCAGACTATTGTATTCGAGTTATCGAAAATCCAGGACAACCAGTGGAACTATCTTTACAACCACAATTAGAGGAAGAAAGAGTTTGGTGGCGGTTTTTGACCTGCCGGCTTACTTGGTCAACACTTTTCGAATATTTTATTATATTGATTTATTTTTTATGCCATACGCCACTTATGGTACAAGAGTATATAAAATTTCTGCGGTTGTACACTACGCCTAGAAGGACTTCCTTTCTATATATCAATGGATTCAAAAAGTGATTCTAAGTTTGTCTTGCTTTCTTGTGCTGTATGAACCTACATTTCCCAATTTTCGAGATATTTTGATAAAATTTCGTACACTGACACGATTTGGCTCAAGGATGAACGGTATTGAAAATATTTCCAGTCGGTCTACTTTTCCGATCACCTCACAACTTATTTTGAATAATCGTCATAACTGTGCTAGGCAGATTGGCGTAGGGTAATCAATGGTGGACCATGGCCCAGTATAGTGTTTTTATCAGTTTAGTCATATGAAAATTATTTGCGACCATTAGTATAACGTTAGAATCTTATTATATCATGAATGGTATGGTGATGAAACTACTAAAGACGTGTTTACACTGGCTTGACATGAAATTGACGTTATGGATGTACAGGGCTTTTATTTTCAGGAAGACTGGGTCACCTTGCACACAATTCCTGGAACAGCTCTATTCCGTGAAAAATTTAAAACGTCATATCTTATTGGAACGCTTTAAATTATCGTAGGAATATCGGTTGTAAGGTACCTTGTAAGCAAATTTGCTTCTCTTTATGGTTGTATTTTTTTGCTTTCATTGAAAAAAGTTCCAAATTAAATATTTACGCAAAAATTATAATTAATTACTATACGATCTGGTAACTTGTTTAATACATTACATTAAGCATCCACCATGCACATGGTTGTGTTTTCTGTTTTGAAGCAAATAAATTTTAATTTTCGTTTTCACAAACGATTTTACTAAAAATGAAGCTACAAAAAAAAAAAAAAAATTTAGTGATTCTCAATATTTTCTTTATTTCATTAATTAGATCGGTTTCAAATACGAAGTAATTTCTATGGAGGCAAAGAATAACTCAGTACGCAACTATTTGGTATTACGTGCAACATAAATCCTATAAAGTGAACAAAATTGTAATTATACCATTGATTTAAAGTTTAAAGTAAAACAGAGAACACAAAAAGAAAAAACAAAATATGAATGTATGTTCGACATTCTTGACATTTTGCGTTCTCGCAATTTAACAGCTTACGTCGCAATCTTTCCTTTTTTTAAACCATGCTATCAAGATATATAAGCGTGTACAGTCCATTCGAGAACCTACTCTCTGTTACACTTTTTTGCTCTCACAGCCATCAAATCCTTCATATAACATCTCATCTCATATTCATCCGTTGTGTGGTCTCCTTCACGTAGGTGCTATGTAGATTCAATCGAATCTGTTCAAAAGCAATTCTTGCTGTTTGCCCTTAGGAGTTTGGGTTGGCATCCAATTGTCTCTCTTCCCCCCTACGAAAATAGGTTACTTCTGTCATCCTTACCATCTCTTCCGAAACGTAGATTTGTTGTTGGCGTTTCCTTCTTAGTCAAAGTAATAAATGATACTATTGGCTCGCCTGCATTACTTGGTGAGATAAGCTTTAATGTCCCTAACCGCTTCTCTAGGCACTTTATCTGGACTAATCTTAGTCAATGTAAATATAATTATGAGCGGTTTAACCCGCTCAGAGTTGTTTGCAGAAACCTAAATGTCATCTATCACTTACTCTCATTATCGGACTCTTCAAAGTCCGTTAAAACAACATTGCTTAATACGCGCCATATTTCTATGTCGTACTTAAACTAACTTTTAACCTTAATAACTCCTTATGATTCGAAAATTAATTGTTGTTAACTGTTGTCGGTTGCCAAGCTTTTGCATGTTTGCGATGGCTTAGGAGTTAATTTGCAGTTTGGTCCTGTACTAGTTCTGGGTGTGGCTCTATGCTAGTTGTGTACATGCTTTTTTCTTTTTTTTCCTTCTTATTTGTTTTATTATATTTATAAATATATATACATACTTTTACTAGGTTCCAATATTAATTATTATAAGATTTGTTTTAAGAGTCAATTAAAATCGACTGTCGTTTTGTTTTAGTTGGGTTTCATGTTTGAGTAAATAAAGTAAATAAATAAGTAAATAAATTACTTTTTATATTCATATACCACATTACATCTCACACATCGAAATTTACTGTTCGCCCTTTTGTTCTATCCTACGTGACGGACGAGCGATTTGCGTATTTTAATAAAAACTATAAAAAATAAAATAACATGGCGGCCGTATAACACGCAAAATTAAAAAAAAATCTTTAATCAAATAATCACTAAAATAAATAAATAATAACATCATATACCAAATCTAACCCCTACTTTACGGAGGCTCAAACATCCAATTCGCTACATCTCTCTTTGATTTGTAAACAATTTCATATGTTTTCTTTTGAATTCGCTATACCTCCTTTTGAATTCGCTATACCTCCCTTTGAATTCGCTATTCCCCCTTTTGATTTGTAAACAACTCTGTGTTCACATTAGGCCTTTTTCACATATCCCAGCGAATTTCCGGTTGTTAATTTGCTGAATACCAAAAGAAGAAAAAGAAAATTATATGTTTGATTTGATTTCAGTTTTTTGTTTGCTCAAGTGTGTTAATATCAATTATTACCATAAAAAAACGTGTAAATCAATAAAAAGAAAAAAAAGGACCTTAAAATTATTTTAAATAAAAAAGAAAACAAACGTAAATGTTTTTTGTAATAACCAACGATTGTTTGTTCATTGCATTTTGCCTGACCAACACTTTCGTGTGTTTTTTCCTTTTGGCATGCGAAATAATGGTTTTTTTTTAAGTTTTAATAAAAAAATTAATGCTTTTCGAAAAATTAAAAACAATTCATATCAATTTGCTGTTTTTGACGAGCGTTTTGGTTTTTTTTACAGAAAAAAAAGATTTTTCATGTATAAAGTACAACACGCTGTGTGGGCGTAGGCACTCTTACGATATAGAAAATCCAACATAGCACTGTTCATTTACGCCTATGCCTATGAAACGTAACACAACATGAGCAACAATTTGAAGACGAAAGTTAAGGTTAAAAATCACATAACACTTAGATTGCGAATAGAAGTGTAGGACATTATAAGTCAATTTTTTTGTCTTTCAATGTTAAGAATTTTACAACTTCAGGTAAAACAATTAACAACGTTACAATCCAGGAAGGCCCACTGTTACATACCTTACATCACTTCACCTAATACAGTTATTCACCCGTTTCGGTGAAGGAGACAAGAAAAATTTCACATTACTTTCATGCAAAGGCATAGTTTTCGTGAAAGCCCGCATATTGGAGTAAGAGTAAAACATAACATGCCGTGATGCAAAGTTAGCTACTTCTGAAAAAATTTATTATTTTTCTGTTTCCTTCGAAAACGGCATTAACCAGACTTTCTCACCATACCGGGGGTCGCTTTCCATATTCAACCTCTGCATTTGTTGGTGTCTGAAAAATAGACCTACGTGGTCCAAATTCGGTAAGGTTGACTTTTTGTCCACTTACTATTGTAAGCTAGTTTTCAACATGAAAGATTGAAAATTATACCTTTTTAGTATGTAAAGATTCAGTTTTCGCAGGAATGATTAGGCGAGAGAAAATTCAAAATATTTCCCCAGGCGAGCGAAATTTTTCATACCTATTTAGAATATCGAATACTCAGGGAATTTTGTTGAAAAATTTTGAAAATTATAATTTTGTTTCGTACGACCACTTTTCAAAATAAGACGTTATATGGAGGTTGATCGAAAAAGTCAAGTCGAAACATTTCCAATAGCGTTCATCCTTCATTTTCTAAATCGATCGATATAATAAAAGATTGATCTATCTTAAGCTCTTTTGGATGTTATGCACGTACACACAAACTTAAACGTCCTGTATTACAAGTTGTGTATGATATAAGAATTAAGTGTTTTAATTTAAGGTTTTTACACATAATCAAGAACCCAATAGGTTCAGGACAGCCACAAACGAAACTTTATATTAGTTAATACAACATATATAAGTAAAATAATAAAATAATTATAATATTATAAAACGTACATAATAATATTAACTAATAAGGACATACTTTGTGGGGCTTCTGGTTCGCATTCTTTAACCTATGGAATACTGACCCTAATATTAAAGATAGACGATTGCGTTATTTCGTGTTTAAGGTAAGGGCGCGCCAGAGTCAAAATATATTATTATGAAAATTGTGTGCTTTCAAGTTCTACCTATAGTGTAGCAGCTTATGCACTTTACAATGGTAAGAAGAAGGCTTGCACACATATCTTCGTTTCCTGTCGCATTACAGTACACTAAACAAGTGGGATATGTAACGGATTACTCAACGAGTCGTCACACATATTGGCATCGCTGTTGTTAGATCCGCATGGTTTGTGCATAGTAGCAACCTTCAAACACTACGTGTCGAAATTTCATAACATTTCCATCATTAGTTTAGAAGTATGGGTGTACATAAATAAATCATTTCACCTATAATCGTAACTACGTATCATGAATACGCATAATCGTCTCGAATTTTGACATTGGAGTGCATGACACACGATGCACATGCATACGTTATGTTTATATTTTAATGATGATAAAACGACATTCCATAAAGAGGTCTAAAGAAAAATTTATCAGTGTTTTTAAAATTTTAAATATTTACATAAACGAGAAACTTCATAGCATCTTTTCACCAAAACTCAAAAACCCCTTTTTTGTATTTTAAATAAATTTCATTTAACCGCCTATGTGGCGTTTTGATGAAAAGATTTTATCGTTTTTTTACTAAAACCATTATGCAGAGCTGTTGGGGTTTCTGGACGAAAAATTGAGGCCAATGGAAACACGTTTTAAAGTAAGCTTTACATCACTAAGCGAATTCTGCAAAAACCGAAACTTTGAAATGTCTTTCGTCTCTCCCACACATAGTGTGGCTTGAAAAGATATAATATTGCCAAAGTAATGAGATTTAGAAAAAACACCATAAAGTTGTTCATTCACCTCCGCAAATTTCTAAAGAATTTTCAAAAGCAAAGTTGGTTAACGAAAAATTTAGGAAAGAGTGATCGGAGTCAACTATCCTGCGGCATAAGCGATCACTTTTCCCTTCTATATTTTGCCGAATAAATATCTGATTTACAAGGTACATATCACTTTGCGATACTATTTTGGCATATTTTTATCGAAGTTACCAAAGAAACGTCTACTAAAATTAGTATTAAAGAGAGCTAAATGAGAAAGAAACCTAAATCTATAAACGAATTTATGTTTTCCAACTTATAAATCAATGAAATACTCAGTATTAACAGATCAAGTGGGTGATAATGATCCGGATTGAACACCTCATAATTGATACAGCGTTGTGGTAGCTGCAAGAGCAGAAAATCTCTTGAGACCCTTCTGGGTACGTGAATAAGTTCTAATAAAGCCGGCGAATAAACCTCCCCTTGTATTAACTTAAATAGGAAGGTTACACCCATGCCCTATATGCAAGAGTAGGCAAATCAATGAGCTTCAATTAGTAAACCGTGGAAGAGATAGAGTAGGATCCCACCCCAAACCTCGCAAAGTAAACATCAAGAAGTCCTGTTAAACACACTTCAAGAGATCAACATGGCGTCTATAACTAGGAAGCCAAACTACTGGCGAATATTCAAGAGTTGGTCAATAGTTGGAGAGAGAGAGAGATGTATACAAGCACTTGGTAACGTATGGTTCCTTGAATTCTTTAGACCATCCTTTTATAAACCCAAAAATAGGCCTAGCTTTATTAAGTGAAACTTCTATATGACCGTCAAAGTTGAATTATGGATCAAAAGCAACTCCTAAGTCTTTGTAATTGCACACATTTCCCAGGATGTGATTGTCAATACGATAACAAGAGTGCATCATATTACACCATGTAAAAGACATCGTCGTACATTTTTTTAAATTCAGCACAATATCGTTGATTGTACACCATGAACACAGGTTCTCAAGATCAGACTGAAGAAGTTTAGTACCATGTATTGAGTCAAAGGAGAGGGACAGCTGTCTTTGATCTCTTTCATGATTTAACGTGAGTACACCACCTTGATGGTTTGTTTAACCCCGCGGTATCCAATGACACACGGGTTTATTTTGCGTAACCAATGCCCTCCAGAGGGTTAGACAATCCCTATAAGCTAGTGACTTAAACTACACTGGGGAAACCAGAGGGGCAGTTTAACGTCGTCTGCAAACATTAAAAAACGGAAAGGTTGAATGCACTCCGGAAGGTCATTCACGTATAAAATAAATAAAAGCGGGCCAAGATGACTGCACTGCGGAACACCAGTAGTGACATCAATTACTCTGGATTGACAAGACTTTAGCATCACCAGCTGGATACGACCAGAGAGAGATACCTACTCAACAGGCAATCATGCTTTCCGAAAACCCAAAGCGATGTAATTTAAAGACTAATAGCCTATGATCAACTCTGTTGAAAGCTTTGGAAAAGTCTGCGAAAAAAACATCAGTTTGTTTATAATCGTAAAATGCTTTGTAAATTGGATTACAAAACTCCAAAAGATTAGTAGCAGTTGATCGTCCTCTAAGAAAACTGCGCTGACATTAAAATATATGTCCCTTATACATATTTTAACATAGTAAATCAACACAATGTTGGAGAATCGCAAACGGAAGGCCGTCAGGACTAGGGTAACTACAAAATTTCAACGTCGGCAGCGCTATAAGTATTTCTTCTTCTGAGCAGGACATAGACGAAAAATATTTAACGAGCTTATCGAATACCAACAAATATCAGACGAAATATATGAATATTGGTAGACTTCCCCAAAAAAATTCGGAAAATGTCGGTTTTTACAGGCACATCGAATGATTCGAAATTTGCAACGCTCATGACGGAAGGACATTCCTTTACTTTTCGTTTAGAATTTACGAATTTGAAGAAGCCGCTAGGATTTTTTATAAGTTTGCGTCCGGTTGCATCAATAAAATTCGAATAACAAGTTGCTTTCAGGAAATTATAATCTCACCTAGCGCTAGAATATAACTTATAACCTCTAACCAAACCACTCCGAGCGAATTTTTTAAATAGCCCACTTTTTCATTAAGGACCATCCGTAAATGCTTTTTATACCGAACAGAGGACTCTGAAGTATAACAAGACATAAACGGTACCGAGAGAGAAATTGCAGAAAAAAACTGACTGCAAATAAAGGACAACGAATCATCAATATCTTCAGAGCGTAAGTCCCAATCAATGCCACCCAGCAAGTTCCTAAGTTTAACGCAATTCATTTCAGCAAATAAACGCTGATCACTAATGATGACTTTATTACAGGGCCCATTGCCAGCTAGACAATTTACAGCCAGCAAGAACGACGGTTGATGCCTATCTTCAGGCGAAACAAAGGGATCAATTTGAGCTAAAGAGATGTTAATATCCCAGCAAAAAACTAAGTCAAGCAATTTTAGGCAGATTAAAGTCACCTGGCACTATTGACTTAACACTTTGTTTTAGGCGAGAAGTAATACTTTTGATCAAAGCCAAGTGCTCTAAATAAACCACAATATCAGACGTTGGGGGAATGTAAGACCAAGTAATATATGCACTACAGGCATGCAGTTTTATTTTAATGCCCACAAACTGAGGTGTAGACATAAAAGGACAGATGAGGGAAAAGATGAGGGTAAGCTACGATTAACCGCAATTAACACTCCCTCACCAGTTTTGTGCAGTCTGTCACATCTAAATTTCTCAAATTCCGAGAAAAAATCTCCGCATCAAATATCCCCGGCTTAATCCAAGTTTCTGTAAATGCTACCACAAGATAATCGGAATTAACAGCGTTTACAAACACATTGCGTAGTTTCGTATTAAAACCACGGGCAGTCTGATATAGTATGTCCAGCATATGCCGGAACGATAATCTTTCGTCGACTTTCAAATTCTTTAGGGCTGCCAGAGCAATAATTTTAAAGGAAGCAATATCTCTCTGACGTGCCGAACTGGACTTAAAAACGCTACATTTTCTCACATCATCCTCTGAGAGCTTATTACTTAAGTACTCTACAATCGCTTCCTTAACGGTACAGGACGATAACCGCGACATAAAAATAGATTTTCTTGGAGGTACCACCACCAATTGATAGGAAACCAAATCAGCGGTGGTCCCCTCTGAATTGTTTGGTAACACCTCCATGGTAGACACACAGTTCTTCATCTATTCGTTCATATGCTCGTTGGCCACTAACATAGGTACAGAGGCAGTATCACCATCCGGCTCAGCTAAAGTTGCCACTCTGACTGATGCATCCAGCGATGCTACCATAGTGAAGGCCCCCGATTCTCCAGAACTTGCAGTGGGAGTTATTAGTGGGGCATGGCCAAATCATCTAATAAATCCTGACCCTTGTCATACATGACTGGATTGGAGGACACCAAATCAACTAAGTCGATCGGTAGCAGATCAATAGGCGGCCCGCCAGCGGATCCTTCTACCGCGGAGAGGCCGGACCCGAAGTTGGGGATGTCGAGGAGACGGTTCGCACGCCACAGTGCGAGTTGAACATTTTTTGGATGTTCAAGGTGAAGCCTAAGTCTCCAGAAACTCACTAGCCTCAAGCATTTCATGACGCTGCTTAAATTTGGCCATCACCTCCTCTTCTTCAAAATTCTTAATCTCCAAAAAATCCAGTTTTGTCTGTGTAAACAACCTGTAGAAGTCAATATCTTTTTTTACAGTCCGGCCAGAACCAATGTAGGCCACCAACAGCATCCGCTACCCTACCAGTGCGACCTGCCCATAGCGCTCACACGACCAACACGATGTATAACGTTCGGAACCGGGAATAGTTTTTGCTTGGCACGCGTTAAAGAGAATATTTATTGCCCAAGAACGACATCAATAACAATCAAGAAAACCGTTCATCTCAATCACTTTCCGTTTTGATAAGTTCGTAGACCACTTTAAACAGCTGACAACACTTATAGCGAGCCCTGGCGCTCAAAATGTCAACAAGGAATTCGTATGCTAACTCAAAGCCACTACCATCCAACACCGAATCAAAACTCAGACATTCGCCAAGATTGATGCGTTAAACACCGCTAAACCGCCAAAGAACGTATATTTGATGTGTGTTACGACTAATAAGCACTTATTTGTAACACACAATAGCGCAAAGAAAAATTATCAAGTGATCCAAAGTAGAGTCATCAGTTGCCAGTGAGAGGTCTCAAACCATCTAAAACGCGATCTTGTGTTAATTGTTTTCGCAAGTCAAATATCCATCAGTCTGCCACTACAATTAAGAATACGGTTACATTGAAATAAATTAGGATCAAATAATTCATTGGAAAACACAATAGCTCTGTCAGATGTTAAAGTGGCGACCATACAGCTAGAATCACCATGACACCAAGTGACTTGTGGCAAATTGAAGTCCCCCAGTGCTATGAATATATCGATAGATTTAGAGTTTTCGGCCACTTCAGAAATAAAGGCAGCTTGTTTCTTAGAAATAGAGATATCCGCATATGAGGGAACATAGGAGCAAGTTACGCGTAACAGTTTATTGGCAATTTTCGCAGGAATGGCAATCAATTCAACGTCCGGAGGAGCAGAAAATTTGAATTGCAGATGCATGACTTTTGGCGGCAGACTAGTAGGTCAGTGCCTAATCTAAGCCAAATGTTATACCTTCACCGACTGAATACTGAGCTAAACTCCACAGAGCCTAAAGTTTGACCATGTTCTATACGGCTACTATTGGGCTGGTAAGTAGACGAGATGGCTGTCTAATATCGACCTTTAAAGCAATGTAACTGCAGTAATACTTTGCTTAATACTTTAGTATCAATTTTGTATAAGAGGAAAAGAGAAGAAAATTGAACCGTCCTATGTCTTTAGAGTATGCGATTCTTTTGCTAGTTTTTATTGGTCGCTTTTACCTCGCTTTTTGTGTTTGGCTCCGATTTTTACTTGACCAGTAGAAAACGCATCAAAGGGAAAACAAAAAATACCACCACCATTGAAATGTGATACTAAAAGAACCTGAAAGTTCTGCCGCCAATGAATTAAGTTAAGACTGTGTTTTTCTTGCGCTATTTTTAGGAATCCTTTCCTAAACTGTCATATATAAATTTAAATATGTAGTCAATCTTTCCTTACGAAATTCGGAAGAACTTATTTACAGAGTTGAGCATACAAACATCGTTCATTACGATCTAATCGTAATATACTACCGACAGGATATATTTTTCTTCTAAAATGGCCAGCAAAATTATTTTCAACCTTTCAAGCAAATCTTAAAAGTTTAAGACCCGACCTTCTTAAAATTACAAACTGCTTTTGTGGTAATTGGCACGACTTTTATTAAATAAGTGTTAAAAAATTAATCTTTAGATTTAATTTTCTACGCTTCCTCTCTACTTATTTCTTTAAAATCTACTATCACTTTTTTAGTAGCGAATTTCTCTCTTATAAATCATAATAAAAAGAAATATTCCAAAAAAAAAGCATGATGACACAATTTTCCTTGCAAAAAGAAAAAATAATGAAAGGAAAAAAAATTGAATGAAAAACAGAGCTTTAGTACGAAACTGCTGTGATATGAAACGTTTTCGGTTCTTGCGTTTTCTTATTTAAAAATTTATTGCAAAATCTGTGGGTTAGTGCTTGTGGTTTTTGTTCGATACAGTTGTTTTCAATTCACTTTACATATGTCGATGCCGAAACTGTGGGCCCCTTATTATCTTTTCCTTTTTTGTTTTTTTTTTTTTTTTCTTGATTTATGACGAGCATGTATATCGAGTGAATTAGTAATGCAATGAAGAAAAATTATACTCTTATATACCATTTTAACAAGTGGGTTTTTTACATTTTATTTATTTATTTCTCTTTTTAAACCATACAGAAGAATATGTGATATGTGCGCGCTATTTGGGGAAAACGCCAAAAATGTTACGCAATATTTTTTTTATTAAGAAGAGGATATTTTACAGTATTTAAAAAAAAAAAAGAAAAATAATTATGAGTTTATTTAAAATCGCCTAACGTAGACAAACTTGTTACCATCTGTCTCGATATTATTATGTATGGGCGACAGGTTGAGGATTTTAGCAAAACTGATTGTACATTTTGCGCGTTTTCATGATAAAAACGAAGAAAATAAAAAATATAGGTAAATTTAATATGGAAAGAAGACCTCAACTAATTCCATCACTTTTTTGGCAAGAAACACTTAAAAGTTCATTAAACATAAATTTGTCAGCTTTCAAGTCTTTTTACTATTATTTTTATCGATACAAGCGACTGCTTCCTAAAGAAGCTCTTGCTGAGACTTGAATCAAAACCAAATCACTCAACCAACTGCTTCACTTCTCTTCTACCTTAGGAACACAAAACGTGAAGGCATTTCTTAATGGTCCTAAGGTTTCTTTGTTTTGCGACTATTTCTACTAAATAAGTTCGAGCCATACTTTTCTTATCTAAGTGGATAAGAATTAGGAGTTAGCTGATTTAGCCTACGAGTTTTATCAAACTTATGGTAGGTGTATTACAACTTAAGTGGCATGTCTTTGTCGTGATACAACCTATGTTGGTAGTCCAAACAATCTGTATTTATTTTTCATTGTTGTCCTAGTCCCATTTTTTGTGGGAAGATTCTTCAAAGATCAAAATAGGCAAGTAAGAACATTATAGTGTGGCAAAACCGTCGATCTAAACCATACACCACACCACGTCGTCTATACCATACATCACACTGTCTCACACAAGTCTTATTTTTATTATAGAAAAAAAAATTATATCTTGTGTGTATTCCAGAAGAAGCAAGCTCGAAACGCAACCTAATGTAGTACAAGTTTAATCCTTACATAGGGCAGGATCCAAAAATAGGCGTGGATGATCCAAATTTGGTAGACTTTATTTTTGTATAAAATTTCTATAATGCTAAAACTTAGACCTTTCTGGCCTACAAAGGCTCAATTTTTGTGAAAATCGTCATTAGAGTACTATCCAAAAAATAGGCCGAGATGGTCCAAATTTGGTACAGTTAAGCTTTTATGATAATTTCTATTATGAAATAATTTTCATCATGAAGCATTGAAAATTGAAGCTTTGTCGTATGAACAGTTTTCGAAATATGAGAGGGAGTTCAAAAATTGCCCCAGCCGGTCCAAAGTTTTCATACCAATGTAGAATGCTGAAATACTACTACTTAGCCACTTTTGCCGACAAATTTTGAAAATTACAATTTTTTCCTTATAACGACTTTTCACAGTTTTCACAGGTTATATGGGGAGTGGTCGAAAAAGTGGACCGTTTCGATATAAGCACTTTCAATAGCGTTCGTCCTTGGGTCAAAACACATCACTGTACTCAATTTCATCATAATATCTTAAAAATTGCGACGTGGAGCTTAAGCACAAATTTACATGGACAGCCGTCAAACAGACAGAAAGGCTTGGATCAACTCAGATTCTGATTCTGAATCGATCGGTATAATAAAAGGTGGGTCTATATTAAGCCCTTCTATATGTTACATACGACCACAGTAACTTAATATACCCTTCGGTTTTATACACTTTTGGTAGAAAATTCGGATAAACTTTCCTGGCTTATTTTTTTTTTTTTTTTTTTTTGGTCTATCACTCAGGGTATGTTATCTACACGTGTAACAAGGTGACCGTTAGAAAGGAATGAGCGCAAAGTGGGAGTGGCCGCAGCATACCGGAAGCATGCCTAAATCGGCAAATGTCATGCCTTTACCGACTGACCATTTACCATAGTTCAAGTACGGCCAAGTATACCCAACCGCCCTGAGATATGAAGATTTAGAATGAAAACACAAGGTTGAAGGATGTAAAAAGTTATCTTTTTGAGTAAAAATCGATAACGTAAAATGTTTTTCAGTTAAAGAAAAATAAGTCGAATCGGTCTCACATACTTATTACAACTTCTGAAATTTGAAGAAACAAGCTAACACGATGCGAACGTGCCTTTATTTTAAGAGATGAGTGTTCAAAATTCGCTTTGAATGACTTTTGTTGTTCTTACTTATTATTTTCTCTTTTTTCAATTGTAACAGAGAATGAACATGCACAATATTTAGTAGTAAATGAGGCCATTTGCCTAGAACCATGTTGAACACACTCAACCAAAACGACATAATGTACGTCGATGATGATGATGACAGCAGTGGTTAGTCGATCTATTTGTTACATATATATATAAAGTCTATTTGAATATCGGCCAAATCAATGAACTTGTTCTTTTAATTAATTTTGTCTATGCTCTTAAAATTTCCTTTATAACTGGACTTTGTAAGGTAGTGGTATATATGAATGTTCATTTTGATCACTAACACCGGGAATCAATTATCTTAAAAACTTGATGTAGAGAAAAACTTTAATGCTTATGTAAGCCGGAGGGCTTTTTTTTTTTTTGTTTGCGGCTTCCGCTTATCTAGAAGTTATCCGTAAGCACTCCTACCGCATCAATCTTTGATTTCTATAATAGTAGGATTACGCGACTTATTGATCTAGATGTAGCTGATAATCTTAGATTCTCTTGCGAACCTGCTCAACACTCTTTGATGAATTTTTTAAGTAGTAAATCAATCAAATCAAGAAATTGGATAAGCATGATGCACGTGATAACTCTTCATCCAAGAAACATACACTAATTAATGGTGAAGTCTAATTGCGCACGCAAGACATTAAAATGAACTAAAACAAAATGGCGCCGAAAGTGAACCAATATTACAAAAGAGAAAGAAACGGGTAAAATAATCATCATTAGCACAGGCTGTTCTTCGAATGTTGGCCGCTATCTCGCCTAATACAATCTTTATGATATATGGTATAAATATATTTGTACATATATCATGTTTCTATGAAAAAGCATACCACCTATGAAAGCCTTTACATAAGGACGAGTCCAAGATGTAGACTTGTACATTCTAACTTTTGTGTATTGCATTTTTATGTCGAACTGTCGAATTTCCATCGTGAAATATTAAAAATTAAAGGTTTTTGCCATCTACAGGTATTCTTCTCTGGAAAGCCTTTACTTTGGAGGGGGTCCAAAATATAAGCCCAGGCATTCTGAATTTTGTGCATTTCATTTTTATGTCAAGGCATTCATTTTGGAACTTTTTGCCATATAAAAGCTCACTTTTCATTAGGACCATTATGTAGGTAGCCAGCCATCAAAAAAATTTGCCCAACCGATCCCAATTCTTAACATCAATCCAGTGTGCAGAATTACTATTACTCAGGGTTGTTTGCAAAAAAAATTTGATAATTGCAGATTCTTCTCATGTGACGACTTTTCCATGAAAAGAGATTACGTGAAGCGTCGACGCAAAAGTGATCCAACCTATTTCCAATAGCGTTTATCTTTAGGCTAAGACACTTTAACGTACCGAACTATGTTAAAGTATCGCAAAGGTTTTTGAGATTATATTGAGTACAAAAACGCGTGGCCGTCGGACAGACAGATGGACTGACAAGCTTGTGTCGCTTCACAAAACAATTCTAAATCGATCGGTGTAATAAAAGGTGGTTTTACGCGAAGTTAAAAATAAAATAAAATTGGCCACAAAATGTATTTAACGGTTAAAAAAAAAGGTTTCTGCATGAAGAAGTTAAGCATACGATGTAGGTCTACATCGCTATGCATATAAGGTTTAACCACCTTGCCAATACCGTCTGAACACACTTTATAGAGGAGAAAAAGTACTTATAAAGCGGATTTGCTTGATTAAACGGCCAATCAAATAGATTAGTTTAGCGTACGATGAATCTATGATAAGTTCTCGATAGTTTTTAGATGCAATCGCTTAAAGAAGTCAACCGATACGAACATCTGACATAATTAGAAAATACTCGTCCATCTAGCTACAATGTTCGCAAAAATTTATTTTTTTTGTGTTTTTTATGGTCTTTAAAGTAAAGATTACCTTGAATTTTCTATTTTATGTTTTTCATTTGTTTTTTTTTTTTATATTTTTCTCGTTTGTACTCTTGTTGATCTTCTTCGAATTTGAATAAGTCCGTCTCTTCCTCATTATTAAAATAACTCAACGTAAACATTTATTTTATTATTTTTGTTTTATAAAATTTCTAAATTTTTTTTGGTTTCGCTTAAATTCTTGCAATACATTATAGTACCTACGTCTGCACGGTCATAACAAAAGAATTTTTATTAATATTCGCACAAGAAGAGACGCAACAAAACATATTACAAATTTGCATGTTGTTTGCAACTAAATTATTAGAAAAATCAAGTACAATGCACAACTGAAATAATTGATAATCAGCAGCGGACAACACAACACTGCTACTAAGACGAAGTTAGCAAAGGCAGTGGTAAAGAAAATATTGATGAAAAAGAATCTTGAATGCAAACAAAAAATCGTAAATTGAACGTTTGTTCAATGAAACTCAACTCTTGCTTCTTTTTGTTCCTTTTTATTCACAGACTAATGTTGAATCTCATCTAAAGGCGTTCGTCCGACATTATTGTAACCATAAGGCATGCCAGAGCGGGGCACAAGCTCTTAAATTTCACAATGCTGGGTGAAAGAGTTTCACGACCGTCACATTTGCCAAAGCTGTAACGATGCAATAGGGAAAATTTGATTAATTTGCGCTGGAGACTGCATCGCTTTAGCATTCATCTAACGTAGGTCGTAGGCAGAGCATTATGTTACACATATCGCATTATTTTTATCATACCGGAATGAAAGAAAGGGCTTATATCGAGACACTCCCAACATCGTAGTCTTCAGCTAATGAATTGATGTTAGCCACTCTAAGGCAAACTTAAGTGTGGAAGCATCTAAGACCTAAACTTGCCAGACGGCAAGTTGGCTCTCTCTTGAACTTGCTGACTCTGGTTTTTGCTCGCAGGCATCCCATTTCATGTGTCTTAAGTTGGATGCCGATTCTTCAAAGTGCTATGAAGTGTGCTAGGTTACGCTGCCAGATGCAAGAACATATTTCTTTAAAAAAAAAGCCTTTCACATTAAAAAAACATTCATTTCACATTCTTTACAACTGTGAACAAAGCTTTACAGTTTGTCTAAAGTAATTCAATTTTTGAGGAGTAACAAGATCAAATGATTTGACCAGCATTAAATAGAGTTATCATTAAAACAATATTTTCATATTTTTTTCCTTGTATTTTGAATGCAATATTTGATACAATAATGCTTTTATTATTATATTTCCATCGTATTTATTATAGAATTTTATAGAATTTTTATAGAATGATTATCATAATGGTACGTTGTTGTTATTGTTCGTCGTCTTCTTTCTCTATTTAAACTTAACCGTCCATTAATAAAAATACAAATATTATGGCCGAGACAGACGGCACGCAAATTTAAATATCAAAACTAAATGAATGAGTGGCAACAGAAAAATGATAAAAAGGAAAAATAACACTTAAACAAAATAGTTTGCAGTCAATTGTAAATGCAATAAACGTTCATATACTTAACGACTCCTTGTCACATTTCCTTTATTTCTGTATGATTTCTTTTTCATTACTTTTATCATAAAACAGCAAATTTTTATTTTTAATTTCTTAAAAAGTGCGAGAAAACACTTCGCACAAAAATTTTACTAGCGTTTTTGGAGTTGTTGTTTAATTGCATACGGTTGACTAATCATTGCATAAATCTTCGTCGTAATGCGTAAGTGACGCATCATTACATGTTAAGTTAGTGTAAGTCCCTGGGGGAAAAGTGCAAGTGTAGGATTCTCATATCACTTCATGTGTATCTTTAACGTTAAACGGAAGAGTTAACTTTATTACTATATACCCTATCTGAGAAAGCAGGCGTGTTCACTTTTTCTCTCCGTTTTGCGTTAATCAGTTACTTAATTCAGTTATGGTTTAGTTAATAGATATTCTCATAATAGAAGCCCATATTAAAATAAAAGATGTAGTCAAACTAGTCCTGTGTAAGATTTTCATACCCGACAACACTTACGATACAAGGATATATCCCACAAGTCGGTGCGGATGTATGCAACATCCAGAATGGCTTTAGATAGACGCAGCTTTTATTGTACCGGTCTGTTCTTTCAGAATATATTTAAGCTTTCCTGTCCGTCCACCCGTCTGCTTTTCTTGTGTTCAACCTGCAGAAGGCAATTTTTGAAATTTTTTTTTTGAAATTCGGCAAAGCGGCATGTTTTCCCCCAAGGACGAAACCCACTGAAAATGGTTCGGATCGAAACACTCTTGCGACCATTTACCATATAACGCATTATTTTGAGAAGTTGTTAGATGAATAACCTACAGTTATAAGTGTATAATACAGTTATAAGTTATTTAATGGCGGGGCGTGTTCCACTGCAGTGTTTTTACTTGCTTTTGCTCTTTTCTTTTTACATGATCAGTCACTCAAAAAATGTGGTGGATTTGTTTATAATCTCATAATTCTACTCGCCTTCATAACCCGCAAAAAATTTTCTTTGCTAACAATTTGGTCTGGCGGAAGAAATTCACAGTGCACAAACGCAATCGAAACACTAATGATGTTTATGGTGTGAAATTTGACTCACACGTCCGTCACAGTGCTACCAATGTAGAACAAAAAATTGATTTGAAAAGTAAAAGTAAACAAATTCACCTTATTTTTCGTCCACAGTATCGCCCTATGCCTTTGCTTTTTTGAACACTCACACAGTTTGAACCCGTGATTTTTATCTACTCGGTTATGCGGTAGCGAAGACATTATAAAATGAAAGCGAAGCAATGCGATACCGATTTTACTTGATCCTTGACCTAGAAGATTGTGCGAATCCCACCCCAAGAGTAGATATATATGGGTCGCCCTAGTCAAAGTTCGAGAAAAAGAAACCGTATAAATTGCATAGTTGCACTCCAACTGTGTATACAAGCCGCATTCTTTTAATTGACTTTTAGATAGGGTAAGTTTAAAGCTAAGTTCGATCGATTCGGGAGTGTGCACTAACCTTAACGATGTGGGTTTTGCAAAAATACGTAAGTTTTACGGTTAAAAATTCCTTCCTCATAGGTATTCGTCCTTGACAGAACAGACTGTTCAGGAAAGAATCGGTTTTTGACATAATGGGCTGCTTAGACAGGTCATGAGTAATCGACTAAAGCGGATCGTAATTAGAAGAATAATGTTTAGTGAGCACATTGGGTAATTTAATGCAGTGCTTCGAATATGTACTTGGGTGGTTTTGTAATAGGGAAAGAGTTTTGTTATCGCAAATAAATAAGGACGCATTAACCTCATCGATCATTTATTGTCGGTTTCACTCCATTGAAATGTATTCGCTTTTCTTGATAAGCTCACGACTGAGTACTGAGTACCCTCTAATGCATTCAAACACAAGGCGTTAGTTTGGAGCAATCGTTATTTGATTCCGCCTTCAATATTGGTAGTCGGTGTGATCTGTAGTTTCTCGTGAGTTGTTGTCTTTGATTCATTATACAAATTACTTAAATTCCTTCAAACTTTCATTACCGACTAAAGTTAATTTTCCAATTTTCACATATCGACTTGAAAATTTCTCGAGAGCTATACAGAGTCAAGAAAAAAGTAAGTAACGTCTCTCCATCAAAATTCAAAAGCATTTTTCTTATATTTTAAAGTTTAATTAAGTCAAGTATGTTCAAAAATCAATCTTTTGCTATTTGTATGGCATGACTGTAGAATATTTGCGATTATTTTTTACATAGTTACGAAAAGTCGAAACAATTGCCAATATGACGGGCAAGATCCAGGCTATATAGTAGATGCATAAAAATTTCCCCATCAATCTTTTTTACATATCATTGCAGTGAAGAGGGCCACGCCATTCGAACAAATCAATTCTGAATTTTTTACATCAATTGCGTCCTGTAATCGCGTTAGCTGGTGAGAATTGAGAAGGCAATCAATCATTTGGCCATGGTCATGAAATATCATTACCTTCCAATCTCAGCAGACAGAGATAATTACCTTCTATGACTTTGGCACCGTTTTGTTCATTTCTTCATCACAATCTTCTACACGGAATACTTTCCTGCGGAAAGTGTGTCTCCTTAAACGGCATTTAAATTAAATTTTTCAGTGGATCCCAAATATCGAGCCTCTTTTCGTAATAATCCTTATATTAAGAGTGTTTTTATATAAGTCTTTTTTCTTGCTAATTATATCTATGGATTGACATTCTTCTTAACATTTTAATAAGGCTTAATATAATTAGTATTGTCAGGGTTACGTGATTAAAAGTAATCAACGTTGAATGAAGTTTCAATTAAATAGAATTATATAGACAATCTATCAATCCCCTCTCAAACGTACCATTCATTATTGGTTTGTGCAAGCCCAGAAGGGCTTAAAACAGGCGCACCTTTTGTTACAGAAATCTATTTAAGCTTGTCTGTCCTTTTGATATCCGCCTATGTATTTTTGTGTCCAACACGTGTGGTACACTCAAGGGCGAAAGCTATTGAAAAGAGTTTGGATTCGGATTTTTGCAACACAAATAGCTTAACAGCAGTATTCCGGTAGCCTAAACTGGCGTCAATGTTTTGAACCCCCTGTCGTATAACCCTTCCTACGAAAGCTGTATCTTTATATGAAAAAAAGATTTAATTTTCAATATTTTATTTTGGAATTTGCTTCATATAAATTGACAAAGAAATCAACTTTACCGAATTTGGACCACGTATGTCCATTTTTTGGGAACCACTGCTCTCACGATTTATAAATCCTTAAATGCCAACAAGGCCTGACTGTTGTAGTTTTACGATCAACACTTTTCCATGAAAGTAGTTTGACACAAAAATTAAGAGGACCAAATTTGAACAACATGCGTCCATTTCTTAGGCCCCATTCCATATAAGATTTCTCATGAATGCTAAACCCTTCAGAAAAGGATTTAATTTTTAATATTGTAAGATGATAATTGGTCCTTAGCACAAAAATTAACTGTAGAGTATCTGGATCGTATAGGTCTACTTTTTTGATCCTAAGTTTGCTTAGTGGAAGTAAGTTTGTTAAATTTGAATTACATCAAGTGATGTTTTGGGCATCCTCTAACATACGGGCTTCTATGAAAACTATGCTTTTGCATGAAAATAATGTGTAATTTTTGGTGTCTCATCACTAAAACGAGTGAATAATTGTATAGTCGGCCTTGGCCGACTTTAATTTTCTTACCCCTTTTTATCTTGAAAATTTATTGCACTTCTTTTAAATAAACTTCTGCTTGAAACGAAAGTAATATCTAATTAACTGATTCAAATTTTTGTTTGCTTTTAATGAATTCGTCACATAATATATTGTCATTATACGTGTTAATGTAATCATTAATCGAAAGCAATTTGATGAAAATTTCCGCTTTATACACGTTTATTTATTTATTCAATCAATAAACGTGTTCTGTTATCAATGGTTATCATTGCGACATCGTCGCTTGCATATATATGCGCATAGGCAGTACGCCTTTAATCGTCAAATAAAATTTTATACGTAAATCTGTTGTGTATTTTATGGCAACATTCTACACCGTATGATTCACCAAAGCGATTATATTTTTTTGTTCATTTATTTGTTCTTTTTTTATTTACTGATAAGCATTGAAGTTGAAAAACATGATCAGACAGCGTGTTTTTGTGTTTTTTTATAAATAACATCGGATTATTGATTCCTGACTAAAAAAAAAAAAAGAATGAATAATAATTATTAGAAATATTCCTAAATTGAACATTCGGAGTAGACTCAATCATCGCGAGCTTGTGGTGACCAATCAAAAAAGTGTTAATCTCTAGAGATGTGTAATCATTACACAGTGGAAACTATGAATTTTTGTGTTCACCGTGGAAGATATTAACTCAGAAGGAAATACAATAGCAAAGACGAGAATCACTAGAAGAGTTTTTCCTCTTCATTAATAGACACATTTGACTCATCTTTTAGGCGACCTTTAAAATTCAACTAAAAGAAACACGTTTTTGTTTTTGCAACCTTGAATAATTAGTCAAAAATCGATGCCCGTCTTACGCTGATTTTCTTTCCTTTTTTCTAAGAACTCTCTCTGGTGAGATTAACTAATAAGGTATGCAAGTTTTTATTAATATTACTGAGCGAGTTGACAACTAAGAATTCTAAAAACTCTCAGCGACTTTTAAGTTTTGTGGTAGATTGTTGGTTAAAATATTTATAAAACATGTAAACAAATTATAGTCGCTTTGAGAGTCTTGCTGGACGCCCGTCACTAAAAGCGTATGCATTTATATTGGAACTGTGCATAACTTTCTGATTTTTTACTAAAATTCAACATATATCAATACAAGATTACATCAACTACTATGTATCGCTAAGCTTCACATCATCTATCTCTTAGGTGGAATTTGGTTCTCCTGTCTTTTCAATCTCATCAGACTACCTATCCAAATTTAGGGCTGTTGAGCTACAAAGAGAGAGCCTATTCCAACAAATAACATGTCACCGATTGAAATCAATGTTAATGTCTGCTGCTAGCAGCAGCAACTGTAACTTGTTCCAGGTTAGTACTGCTTACGTTTCCTACGCGAGTTTTGCTACATGATGCCGAGTTTCGTCATGCTGGAAACTCACGATATAGTAGCCTTTGTCACATTGCATCACTTGTTGTTGGCAGCTTTTCCTAGTGACGAATTCATTTGGTTAGAATAAACCAAAATACACCACACACAAAGATCCTAAAAACACTTCTCGGAATAACTTATTACTAATGCATAAAGTGTAAAGATTTTACATTCAGTTACAGTTTTATTCACTAAACAACTGTAAAGTATTCTTGAATTATGGGCACGTTGCTCGTCTTATTTGTTTCGCAATATCATTAACAAACAATTTTCCTATTTGTCAACTGTTTAATGTGTGTATATATTTTTGTAATTCTTCACTTCATTAAGAAAAGGCATGTAAAACTTATTATTTCGTTTGCTAGTTTTGTTTATACAGAATTAGTCTACTTTCTTGGCGACAAACATTCGCATTAATATTGCATTTCTGCTCTACAATAATTTCGTCCATCTGCTTAGTGGTTCAATAACCTTACCCTATACTCGCAATAGTGGAGCAACAACGGATACACGCTATATGCGCGTCATCGGAAATATATGTTATGGAAGAGCATTCAATATTGTGGGTTAATTGTGCGCATATACGTAGAAATATGCATAGCACATTGTGTGAGCAACATTTTCGAAATATTCGACCTTAGAAAATGAGGATACCACTTATAGATGTACACCGAACAACATCACAGAGATATCGAAAGTCACAAGACATTTTTCATGAGACTTAAGACTTAACTGATATCGCAACGTTTTTATTTGACTAGTCGTTCGGAATGCCAACATTGCTATAAGTCAAAACAACTATGATCAGTAAGCAGCTTGTTGTCGTTTATCACCAGTGACCGGTCAGAAAGCCCAAATGTAGCCCTTAGTTTTGAACAGGCGAAGTCAGTAAGTGTTAGCATTAGTCTTAAATAGATGACATTTGATTGTGTAAAAGCTCGATAAGCCGAAGTTTATTGTTTTCAAGGACATACAATACCTAACTATATCTAAACACTGCCTCCAAAGTAAAAAAAAGAAAATTGTTTTTTAAAATTAAATAAAAATTAAAATAGGTTTTCGGAAGTTAACCTAATCCGATTTCTTCTTATCTTAAAATGGAGTTATACAATTACATATGCATTCCTGTTTATACATGTAAACATATTATATATATATATATACGTACGTTTATTTGGATATATATGTACACATACATATAGATATATATATTATATATACATATATATACATATATACATATATATGTGTGTGTATGTATTATGCGATTGTTATTATGTATACAGTAATCCCCCTATAACGCGTTTTCATATTACGCGATTTCAAGTCCCTCGTATAACACGCGAGTTATTTCAAATAGCTTCGACAGTGAATAAACATGTAATGAAACTGTTTTTAGAATTGTGTGAAATCAACTGTTTCTTACTTAAATGTGATGAATCATTTATACGTAACGCGTTATACGAGGTCGTAAGAATGCGTTATACGGGAATATCCATATAACGCCTTTTCCTATAATGCGGAACCAACCTACCGCCTTATAGGGGAGATTACTGTATATAGCAAACAGAAATTGATATATATTTCCTTCCTGGTCTTTCCTTTCTATTTCTATCCTCCTCTTGAAGTATTCGTTTTTCCTTTATTTCCCCACAAATCTATTTGATCTCACTATTTAAGATCTTTTTATTTTTCGTTTCTTTCTTTCTTGCTTTTATTTATTTTTCTTTCCCAACTTTTTTTTTTGTTTTTTATCTATTTCGTTAAGAAATTTGTTCAGTTTCGAAATTTGGTTGTATGAGCAAAAATATTTTCTAAAAATATACTCACCTTGAAATGTTTTCAAATATTTTGATATACAGAAGCAAAAGATATGTTCCTCCACAGCTAACAGCTAACGTTGTTGATAATGATGATTGTTCTCGTTTGAAGATTTTTTACAGATTTCAAATTTCGTTATGTGTATATATATCTATATATATACAGGAAATTTACGTAAGATTTTTTATATGTATTATATATATATAATTTTTTTTATATATATATAAGAACACGATATTGTCTGTTTAATCTTTTTGAAATATATTTCGTATTTTGGTTTATTAATACACGACGCTTGACTTCTCGAATTTTCGTATGCGTTCTCTTGATAATTTCCTTTTATTCGTTATTGTTTTTGGGCTAACTAATGACTGATATTGCACAGGTTGTAAGAACAAGAAAAAGAAAAACAAATATATATTATGGATATTATATATCCATGTGGTTGCATATACAAACACGAAGGGAAGCATGTCCGATTTGTCGAATGTTTACAGCGCGTAAAAGTCAGTCTTATATATCTTTATATATGTGTATATATATATGTATATATATGTATATATATGTACGTATATGTATATATGTATATATATCTATGTGCATATATATATCTATATATGTCTGTATACACATATAAATATATATATATATCATCATCTACGTATATGTGTATATCTAGATATATATTTACATATATAGCATATCGAACAATAAGCGAATAAGTTTCGTAATTTTCAAAACAATACAAAAATCTGGATTTCATGTGCAGCGTCCTTAACTCACCGGTAACTTGTACGCAATGATTGCAATATCATGACACTAATGGTCAAAATGTGATAACATTTTGAATTATTTCGTCTTCGTCAATAGTGATTCTACATCTGTATCTCCTTCTATAAATTTTTTAGTCAATGTCATGTATATACACACATATGTATACACACATACATAAATTAAAATATGTGTATGTGTATGTATATATATTTACACACGTATCTTATATATATACATATTGACATGTACATAAATACACATACACATATTTGATCCCGTTTACAATGTTGATCGAACATATGTGAGTACATATGTGATTCTACATACATTTATCTATATCTATAAGTGTATATATGCATTAAAGTATATATATATATATATGTTCGAACAATATTATAAACGGAATCAAGTCTCATCAGTCTATAGTTTACGGTGACAGAGCACCAGCAATGTCAAAGCTTCCTTAGAGAGAGTTCTGAAATTTCATTCACAAACTAGTTTTCAGTTCAAATCAAAAATTGACTCATTCTTTCAAAATAGTTTAGCTGTGTTTCGCTGGCCCCCTGTTTGATCGTTGAAATCATTTTTGTTCAGGAAATCCACATTAATCTCCAATTCTCTCTTTTTACTGCAAAGTTAAAAGCTTTGTTAGGTTATAACATCTTAAGGTTTCCTGGACGTTATTAACGGAAACGCTTTCCAGCGTTTAATCCATATTTCAGTCAACTTATTTATGTAAAATTTGTTAAATTTTTCGGTGGAAATATGAACATAATAACTTTATGCACCGGTATTTAATACACACGAAGCGATTTAGTTAAGTGAAAACGATTTGCTTAAATCTTTCCTTCAATCTGTTAGAGTTTACTCCCAGTGGAAAACATCTATCACAAACCAAAATGTTTTCATATTTTTATGAGATCAATTGGACTAGATTTTACCTATGTGTATCTAGAGTATTCCAAGAAAGCAAAATAAATGTTCTTTTAAACCAACGCATATGCGTACCGCCCAGCTGTGGCAAGCAACGACTGTGTTAAGTACAAGCGACGGTTGGCAGCGAAAAAGTTTACAACATTGTTCAGAAAGACAAAAGTTGTCGTAAAATCCTTATCCTATTGGTGTTTAAAAATCGGTTAATCCTGAAACCCTAAGGTTCATAAGTTAACCCGTACGGGGTTGGAAACTGACTATTAATGTAAAAGATCCTTTCGCGTCCTCAATGTTAGCGAGCCAACAATTGATGAAATGTAAAAATTATATTTCTTTGTGCTCATTACTTTTCTAATTTTGTTATCATGAGCACGATCTTCAAGTACCTTACATCATTTTCGCTACTTATCAGAATAAGATAGTCTCCCAACTACACTACCGTAAAGGCTTGAATATATGTCAGTTTCTAGGTATGATATATGATAAGCAAAAACTTATTTACAACATTGATAACCATGTTATGCTTATACAAGCGTAACGCCATATAACTGTAACATATTCACGCTTGTTACGTTTGCAAAGAAAGCACATGTTGGAGAAAAACCCGCAAAAGTACAAAGGCAAGCCAGTGGTGAGTATCACAAGATTCGATCCAAGCCGAATATAATTCTTTTTTTTCTAATGGTTTTTCTTTTTTGTCTCTTTTAATTCGATATTTAAAATTCGCGCGTAGGTGGTTCTTTTTTGCGATTCAACTAAAAGTAGAATAGTAGAGCGAGCGACAAAAAAGCAAATAAAATTATTTGAAAAAGCAAGACACAGAAAATTTTCACGATATCTTATATTTTATTTCGCTTTATTTATTTATTTATTTTTCGTTTTTTGCTCTTTTGGTTTAGTTAAAATGTTTCGTAATATTATAACCTATAAAAATTTGTTTTTTTTTCTTATTAAACTTGATAGACATAAAGATAAATAAAAAAATGTTTTTCTTTTGAAGTAAAGTTGAAAGGCTTTAAAATGTTTTGAATGGCGAAAGTTATTGAAGAGCAACATTTTTTAAGCGACTTATAACAACATACAAAAATAATTGGCTTTGACAGCATTTCGGTTAACCTTAAGTAATTTAAGAGTGATTTCTTTGGCCGAGGATGGCAGGAGGAGGGGG